>PVKE010017015.1:0-31274 GCA_004027555.1 Craseonycteris thonglongyai
TGATTTATTTTTTTCTTTCTTACTTCAGATTTAAGTGGATAATTCGTATCAAAAGTGGTATGACTTGTCTGAAAGTGACGTTCAACATTATGTTTTTTCGGCACTGCAATACTACTGCCATACAACAGGCAAACGCATTTACCTTTTAAATTAATGAAACAATATGATTCCTCCCAGTCTGTGTTAAAATTATAGGTTCATTTTCCCTTATTTGGTCCACTCATTTTAGGACTAAAAAAATAAAAACAAAAATAGTTATAGAACTACAATATCATATCAAATTGCCACCATAATAACAGATTACCTACCTCGCTTTTAGTGCATTTAAAATCGAATATATCAAAACACTGTGATCCTAGCTAACCGTCACGACCCGATCAGTCCAGCAACCGCAATCAAAATGGCAACTTCGCGCCTCCCGGTTGGGTGGAGGAGAGTTTAAAGAGCGCAGCGGCTACACAAGACGCGACATGTACAAAGGCGACAGCTAGGGAAAAACTTATACATACGATATCGCAAACATACCAACGAATATAATAAACCTGTGTAGATACTCAAACCATATTTTAAAATTCTAACAAATGTATAAAAATAAATGATAGTTTTACTTAGTGTTTATGAAAAACTTCTGATGCAGTCAAATAATGGCGGGTGCACACAAATCGGGCCGTGGGCGCCATGGCGCCCGCGGGCATGGGGTTGGGAATCCCTGCAATAAACCATTGTGTGATATGTTGGGTGGCCTGTCCTGGGCCCTGACAAAGAAACAAAGGAGGGAAGGAAAGAAGGAAGGAAGGATAAAAAGGAGAGAAGGTGAGAAAGAATTATGTTTTGAACATACCAGGGTTCAAGTCTCCTGAATCAAACGTCAAGTTCTAAAGATAAAATGTTGGATTGAGCCCAATCTATACAAATACAGGGGTGTCCCTGCATCTACCTACAGGCCACACTTTGCAGAAAATCCTGACCTTTCCCCCTGCTCTTTCAGTGTCTCCCAGTCCTGCATTCTCTCTTGGACTAGAATGGAGGTGCTATATCCTCTAGAGTGAGATTCCTTACAGAAAAGACTTTAAAACTTGGCAGACATTCCCGTGAAAGTGAAGCGCTCCATTTGGGGCAACGCTATTGAGTGAAAAGATCATGGACTTGGGCAATCTAGTTCAGCTTCATATCTGTGATTCCTTCAAAGCCAGAGCACAGGTTCTTCTTTAAAAAAAGAAACAAAATAGGCATTTGCCAAAAAGGTTTTCTCCCTGTTTGTTTTAGGTGGCAAAGCATCCACAGGGCTCTTGTGTGTCTTAGGTGAGATTTCTGTTTCTTTTTCTTCTTGGGGTAGTTCACTGCTCAGATTTTTACTTGCCTTACTTTGCCAGGAAGTCTCTGGGAAAAAGGTGTAATAGTTTAGTTTGATTTCCTGTATTGGGGGCTCAGGTGATAAATTGATAATTTAACTCACTTGGAAACTGGTAGGAATACGCTCCACCATTCAGCCTCATGCTTATTCTTAGTCTTAATAATGGCTAAGATTTATGAAATATTTTGAGTGTTTGTTTTGTTCCAGGCGCTGTTCTAAGTGCTTTGCACGGGTTAAGTCATGCTAATACTTGTGAATGCTGCCGGATATTTGTTTTTTCTTGCTTGCAGGCATTTCTCCAGGGCTGAGAACAGTGCCTGGTAGATAGCTGATGCTTGACACATATTTGTTAATGAATACAAAGCCTTGACTGCAGCTGTGGGAGAAAGGTAGTTTATAGATGAAGAAATTGGGAGTCAGAGAACCTCAGTGACTGTCCCAGGCCATTGGAAGAGAGGAGCTGGTGTGGGCAGAACCTGGATGATGGCTACAGAGTCCATGGTCTCAGCCACTGTGAGCTACAGTCTTGCTTCCTCTCCTCCACCTCTGCCAGGAACCTATTGCTCCAGAAAGACTGATCCCTACATAACATACTAGCGCGGGTGTATCCCAGCTTTGAACATCCCTTATTTTCCGCCAATTCATTACTACCATTCTCCCATTGCTGGCCTTCCCTTCTCTCCTGCCGGCACCTATAAAACTCAGTCTTCTTTTAATGGCCCGTGGAAGCTCTACTGTCCCCCAAGCCCAGGCTGCCTGTGCCCACAGGGATCTCTCCATGCCTCCTATGCCCGTGTACCTGTACCGTGTCTCCAACACTCACCAAACCGAGTCTTTATTACCTTTACTGTGGATGAAGATGTTGTCCCTCCAATCATATCACCAGCTCCTAAGGGGCAGTGACCATCTTGGGTGCCTAGCCTTGGAACCTTGATCAAGCAACCACCATTCTCTCCCTCAACCCCTCACTCTTGTTGTGTGTCCTCCTTTGTGGGGAAGAGCGATCACATCGAAAGGATCTGGGGATTAAATAAATCCTAAATGAAGTGAAGAGACAGTTTAATGTAGGAGAGGTACCGTATTTTTCCATATATAAAGTGCCCCCATGTGTAAGACGACACCCGTACTTTTCTAACCCAACATTAGGAAATCAATATGTGGTTACTCCCATGTGTAAGACGCCTCCCAATTTTTGACAGTTTTAGACAAACATATTATCTTACACACAGAAAAATGTGGTAACTTAGCACTATGGTTAAAAATGTGGAAACTGCCCTCAGTTTTCTGAGGTTCTAATTCCAGAGACATTATCTGTTGCTGTATAACAAATTGCTCCCAAATGCAGTGCTGTAAGGTTGTAACAGACATTATTGTTTCTCCATGGTCTGTCGTGAGGCAACAGTGAAGATGTCAGCTAGGGCTGTGGTCGCCTGAAGACTCTACTGGGGCGGGAAGACCAGCTTCCAAGGTGGCCCCCTCCCTGGGCAGCTGTTGATCAGAAGCCTCAGTTCCTTGCCATGTGGATCTCTTCAGAGCACCTCTGCCTCATTCTATTGGTCATATGGGCCAAACCTGATACAGTATGTGATAGGATTATACAAGGGCATGGATACCAGGAGGCAAGGATCATTGGGAACCATCTTGGAGGCTTGGACAACTCATTTCACAACTTGAAGCCTAACTTTCTCATCTGTAAAATGGGGATAGTTATTGGCACCAAATCACATTATAAGGCTGTTGCAAGAATTAAATGAGTTAGCATAGGTAAGGGGTATAGATCACTAGTCAAAAAATATTGTTAAGATTTATTTTATTGTTTTTGACAGAGAGCAAGAGCGAGAGCAAGAGTGAGAGCAAGAGAGAGAGAGAGAGAGAGTCAGAGAGAAGGGAAAGGGCCCAGAATAGTCTCCATAGTTGTGCATCATTATTTTCCACATAATTTCATTCTACCAGTGGGTGTGGGACTGCACAGGGCAGGAACCATGCACAGTACCTCCCACATAGGAGGTGCAGCCTTGCAAGCCGGGGGCCACCCACATGAGAGGCATGCCCCGGTGGGGAGCCGAACTGGGGGCTTCCTACATGGGAAGCTCACCCCAGGACCTGAACTGGGAAGCACACCTCAGTTCAGCATATGGGTCCACATAGGCTGAGACCGGGACTCGATCCTCGGACCTTGGGGCTGCAATATAAGCACTCAACCTGCCTGAGCCATCCTGCTTCCCCAAATATTAACTGTTATTGTTAGAAAGTGCAAACATATCTGAGAGTAGCAAAGGGACCTGACCCAAGGGGCCTGGACCCCTCAATCCCACTCCATCACCTTTCTCCCAACCTCTTCCCTAGTTCTGGGTGCTTGTGTGTAAGGTCGTGGTAGAGTGAGTGTGTTTTCAGCATAAAAGTACTTTCCAAACAGTATCTTTTAATGTGAGAAGAGCCTTTCATGAAGTTGTAGTTTGATGAACTTTCTTAGTTTTGCTCAGATTTCTTGCCAGACAGTGAGTGTACTGATCAGAGAGGGGTGGTTCAGAGACAAGCCATCTTGGGCCTATTTAACTCCTAGGCAGGCAGAGATGAAAGGGTGTCAATGGCCTTCTTCCTAGAAAAATGGGGGAATGTCATTTGCTTCAATTGGGGCCAATTACTGATTGAGAGAGAGAAAAATGGTTAAGATGGAAAAATAGTCATAGGAATACCTGCAGAGTAGAAAAGACATTTGACAGTACTAGGTGTAGGGGAGGAAACGAGTTTGATTTTTTTTTAAATTCATTTTTATTGTTTTTGACAGAGAGAGAGAGAGAGAGCGAGAGAGAGAGAGAGAGAGAGAGAGAGAGAGAGAGAGAGAGATACAGAGACAGAGACAGAGAGAAGGGGGAGAGCCCAGAACAGTCTCCATAGTTGCACATCATTGGTTTTTCCACATAGTTTTATTCCACAGGTGGGAGGGGCTGCACAGGGCAGGAACTGGGCTTAGGTCTCACCCCAGTGAGAACTGAACTGGGGACACTCCCCAGTTCAGCATATGGGTTTGCATGGGCCGGGGCCAGGATTCGATCCTTGGTCCCTGGGGCTGCAAAGCTAGCGCTTAACCCACTGAGCCATCCCGGCTTCCCCAGGAGTTTGATTTTAGACATATTGAGTTTAAAGTATTCTTGAGAGACCCGCATGGACTTATCAAGCAGGCAGCTAGAGACGTGGGTCTGAAGTTCAGAACAGGGGCCTGGGGTCAATGTTGCTTTGTGAGTCATTTATGTATTCTGTGCTTGACAGATGCACAGCGCTATTTTCTGGAGGGAGAAGTGGCCCTCGCCGGGAGCTCTGGGGGAATTCCACATTGAAAATGTGACAGAGGAAGCTGAGCGAGAGAGATTGTAAGGAGCAGCAGGGTGGCAGGAAGCAGCCAGGAAGGTGAAGCGCCTTTCAGTAAGGACAATGCTGAAAGCGACCCACAGGCACTTTCAGGGTGATATGCTTCGAACAAAGTGTGCTGAGCCCCTCCTAAGGGAAGAAATGCAGGGTACACACAGTTATCAGCGAGACCACGGAAAGATGGCAGGGACAGAGAGAGAGGACAAGGAGAGAGAGAACTGAAAGTAATTCATTAAAGCTTTCTCCAGGATCGAGGTTGTTCTAAGCCAGAAGGATTTTGAATACAACCAACGTAAAGCAAAGCCTGGTGCCCCCGAATCCCTTCGGCCTGGCCAGTCTATGTGGTTGGAGAAGAGGGAGTGGGGATGGCGTGAGTTAGAAATTTCACTGCTATGGTCACAAGCATTGGGTGAGTCTGACTTAAATCTGGCCCAGCTTAAAGGTTCTTTGCATGTTGGTTGCTAGGCAGGTATTGATACAGCCTAATATTTATGTCACCTTTGAGCTGGTCATCACTACACCTCATGCACATCACACACCCTGTGAGTGAAATATGGTCTCTGTGCCACAGAAACGCATGGCCATGATTGTGGTCACTGCAGAATTCATGACTTTGGGAGGATTGCACAGAATATAAGGATTTGTTGCTCCCCCAGGAAACCAGCAATTAACCACGTCTAAATCAGACTGTTTCTTCATAGAAAGCTAAACATAAAGAAACACAGACAGACATGCATTCTGGCAACCAAAGGGTGCCTTGCTTTTGTGATAGATGTGTTCCCGAAATGTTGTGTGTTCATCCAATTTTTGTAAACCAAGTAATATGTTTTTCTTTGGCTCTATAGTCTCATTTTAGAGATGATTTATCCTGATTTATTTTCAAATGACAATGTTTCTTACTGTTTTTGGCTAAAAGTTATTTTCTTTGTTCCTGCTTTCTCCTCTACTTCCCCATCCTATTTTTTTTTTTTTTTTTTTTTTTTTGTCGAGAATGTAATGATCTAAAAACACTTAAAGCCATTAGGAAGTTGCCATGAGGAGAAGAATCCTTTCACAGTATTATTAATTCATAGCTCTGCTGGGGCTCTGAGGTCCAGCATGTGTTTAGAGGATGACATTCTGGAGACAGGCATCTGAACCAGAGGACCTCTGACTTCAGGACCCAGTGAAGTTTATGACGCAGCATAGAAATGTGACATCTTATCTGCCTTGATTACTTTCTCTGAACTTTGTCTTTCTAGATCTGGACTTAGGCTGGAACCCAAAAAGGGGAAATTCTCAAAGACACACACACCCTCTGTTATAGTCCCAAATACTGGAAGAGGGTCAAAGGGAAAGAGGAGTCAGGAAGTCGCAAAGTAAAATTGAAACTTGAGTCCTAACTCACTAATCATGCCTTGGCAATATAGTTGATACAACAGTAATATATCAGGGGGCCTTCCAACCCTGAGTGGGAGAGCTACAAATTATGGGTTAGTTCATTTTCCTTTGTACCCAGAATGGAAAACTGGCCTAGCTTAAAGGCAATTGGCACAGTAGGTGAACTAAAGACAACTTAAGTTTGGACCCAACGTGCATGCATATAGAAATTGATTTTTTTCCAGTGAATTTTCTGAGCATTTTAAACATAATTAAGGAAGCAATATTCAAAACCAAGAAATATCTACGTAAGTTCTTTTTTCAAATGAAAGAGAATATGAGGATATCAGACATGGGGTTACTATTCACAGGTTGCATTTGGGGGCTCAATCTCTGTGCAGCCTATCCTGCCAAAGGACAGAGCTGCTTTGAGTAATTACGTTGCAAGCAGAGGTAGAATAAAAGATTATTTACATGGGGGCTTTCCTGCTAACAGGCTCTTTGAATAATGTTCATCAGTTGCCTGAAAGATCCTCAAACTCAAATTCTGGATGTTTTCCCTTCAGGCCCGTAGAGCAGATTAAAGATGGTTGGAAATTCCTTGCCACTTCTAATGAAAGATGGAGTCCACGTGTCCTCCCCTTGAACTTGGGTAGGCTCTGTGACAACTTTGACAGAGTACGGTGGAAGGGACGCTGTGCCAGCTCTCAGGGCCAGGTCTTAAAGGCCTGGCAATTTCAGTGTATTGCAGCCCTGAGCTGCCATATCAGAAGTGCAACTACATGAAAATGGGGAGGGGCCCAGCTGAGACCAGACTTCCTGACTTTTCTTCAAAGTGCCATGCACATCAGTGAAGCCATCTTGAATCCTCCAGACCAGCCTGCCACCACCGGAAACCACCTAGTATCCCCCATCAATGCCAAAAGGAAGAAAATAAATGCCTAATTGAGCCCAGCTGAATTTCTGACACAGAGATCATGAGGCTAAACAGAATAATTTTTGTGAAGAAGAGGGTGTCTGATAAGAATCTTTGAAACATCCAAAAAAGAAAAAAACACATAGTTTTCCTATTTTAGGAACTCCTTTCCAAGACACATGACTCATTTATAGCCACCTGCAGATTACAATCTACGACACAAATTCCAGGCAGCACGGGGGCATCTAAATTGATTAGGCAGACAAAAAATTCCTATATTAAATTCTTATCTGGTTTTGAAAACTTTCTCATAGATGCCCTGAGAACAGATACCATTCATTCTTATTGACCTTTGCTCTACTGATTATAATCACATTCCCTGCCAGAAAGTGCAGTAGATTAGAACAAGTCATCATTTTTAATAGGCTATTTCAGGAGCAATATATCAGATTTGTGGAAACCTCATTCCAGAACATCAAGGCAATTTTATTGAGGAAATGTAAGAACTAAGCTCTTCTACTTCTGCACAAACTTAAAATATCGGATGGCTAAAGTTACAAATTGATTTGATATACATCATGCTTGGAGATACTACTCTTCTGTCTAAAATAAATCAATACCTTCACTCAGGTTTTGCTCTGTGTGTAGTGTGTGCTCTACAGATGGACAAACACCTGTTTTCCTAAAATAGTCCATTGATGGAATGTTCTGGTTATCAAAATATTCAAATATTTTACTTGAGAATTTCTATCCATACCATACAGCATTAACCAATATTTCAAAGAATTTCAAGTAAATGCAATACTTTATAACTTCCACTGAAAACAAGTTTTTCCCCATCTAATGATTCAGAAGGTGCTTGCATTTCCACAGTGCCCAAGGAGGCTATTAGGAACCTCATGCTATAGTTCAAGTGCAAGAAATGGGAAATCTGCTGCTAAGTCTAGTCTGGTTCCAGCTTCCAGGATCTGGAAGTTGTTCATTGACCATGTCACTCTTATCTTTATAAATGGAGAGCTCAGAAAAAACGTCCACCTGCTTACCGTACTTGAACTTTCTTGGTGTTTTAATATGGGGTAAACAAGCATTTCCTAAACATAAATATGTATAGGAAAATAACGTTTTCTGCTAAACCTGGAAAGAGTGGAAAGTATTCCTGTGGGAGCCTTGCAGCAATAGTTTTAAAACGCCTTGGCTGGAGCAGACGCGCTTGCAGGGAAGTGAGTGTGAAAACCACTAGGGCGGCAGCGTGGAGAATGAAAAGCCGTGAGCGCTCAGCGGGAGACGAGAACCCGCCTTAGCGGCAGTGCCTCCGCCGAGGCCAGCACATCGGCTAGTTCATTGCCATTTACCCAGCAGCTCCAGACACCAGCTCTCAAAGGTCTCTACCCACAGAGCATCTATTTGGCCAGAATCGGGGAGTCGCCTTTGGGATTGTGTCTTTGCCATCCCATCATTTCCATGTGTGGAGATGGAAGCGAAGTCGTGGGAGGGCAGACGCAGCGGAGCCCCGCCTTCTGCAGGACACAGCCTCTCTGGCTGGGAGGGGCCCAGGAAGCAGAGCCAGGGAGGCGAAGTCTGACTTGAATATTTGTTGTCATCACCCAGATTGTAAATCAGCGTGCGATGCCATAGAGGTGGGTGGCGGGGTTCAGCGAGGGCGGAGGAATCTGCTCCCTCCAGCCCTGCCTGGACACAGCTGTGCGCCTCTTCCCTGATGGCTCTTGGTCCAGCTGAGAGGGGTCTCACAGCATCGTAAGCGGCCTCCGAGGCCAGCCCTGTGTTCACACGTGCAAACACTTCATTCATGGCCAGTTCCTGGCAGCCAGAATAGTCAGCATTTAGGTTTTGATGCTAAAGCTTTTGAGGCAATCACCACCATGGGCAGAAATGACCCCATGCTTCTAACCAGCCTGGACTCTTCGCCTGTAAACTGGCTTTGAAGCACATGGAATCTTGGTATCAGTTCCCTTTCATTTATGTAGAAAAAAAAAATCATCAAGCCAAAATCTCCTTGCGCCTTTCAAGCCTCTGTGAAGCTTGTTGACTATGGATGGAGGGTGAATGAATGAATGGCTTTCTTTTGCTGAATGATCACCATCAGTTCCCTATTGTGAACCCACAAACAGCTGCCAGCAGGGGAAGTCCGGCCATAGACAGGGTCCGGCAGAAGTAACGCCCTCACGTTGTAAGACTTGATTTGTCTCGCGTGAGCTAGACAACCATTTGGACATTTCATATAGTCACATAAATGACTAAAATGTCATATAGTGTGCTTGAGTGTAATGTTGTTATGTTACAGAATTACATGCTTATGATTTTGTAATAAAAGATTTGGTGTTGATTACCAGCTCATAAAAAGGGGGTGTTACTTCTGCCAGATTGTTACTTCTGCCGGACCCCGTATATGAGTGAACAAATAGGTAATTGTCATATTATTATTTACTACTGAATGATTTAATGAGTTAATTGAGTGAATTGAATCTAAAGACAGTGGATATTCTCAGCATAAACTTTCTGACCATGAGTAGTTTTCTGGGTTGCCAGGCACACACTTTTATTCATTAATTCATTGTTGATTCAGCAGATGTCTCCCATGTGCCTGACTCTGTGCTGGAGCTGAGGCTGAAGCTGAAGCTGAAGCGTGAAACTAGACAGGCTCGGTCCCTGCCTGCAGGGAGCTTACACCAGGAGTGGAGCCCTGCTACACACAGAGGTATATGAGTTGTTAATTACCACGTGACACGTGTGATAGTGGAGCTGTGTAGAGTGAACAAGAGCATAAGATAGGAGCTGCACCCTGCAAAGGCGTAGGTAGGTCATGGTAAGCTTCCCGTGAGAGAGACCGAGTTCGATAGGCGTTAGCTAGGGCGGGGGAAGAGAAAGGTGTTCTGGGCAGAGGAGACACCGTGGGAAGGTTTGGTGGATCTTGGCACATTACAGAAACAAGAAGAAGCAAATTAGCCAGCGAGGTTGGAGAGCTAGGCTGAGGTCACCAGGGGCCTTCTAGAGTACATTATTTTTATTGTGTTTTTGACCGAGAGAGAGACAGACAGAGAGAGACAGAGAGAAGGGGGAGGGCCCAGAGCAGTCTTCATAGTTGACAGCATTAGTTTTCCATACAGTTTCACTCCACAGGTGGGCACGGGGCTGAGCAGGGCAGGAACTGGGCCAGGGGCCTCCCACATAGGCCCCGGCAAAAACCAAACTGGGGGCACACCCCAGTTCAGCACATGGGTCCGCCTGGGTCAGAGCTGGGATTTGATCCTCAGTCTTTGGGCTGCAAAGTGAGCGTTTAACCCACTGAGCCATCCCAGCTTCCCCCGGAGTATATTAAAGATTTCCGGTTTTATACTCATGACGTTCCAGAGTCACTAAGGCTTATAAGTGGTGCTGTGATGTGATCAGAGATGGATTTTCAACAGATTATTTGGCTGCCCTGCAGAGAATATGTTAGAAGGAACAAGCTTGGACACAGATCGCACTTGGGAGGCGACTGCAGAATCCAGGAGAGATGCTGGTGATGGTGTATGAGGGCAGGAGGTCGGCGACAAAGGCGACAGGAAAGGAACTCCGATCTGACGGCTCTACCCCTTTGCCCTCCACCCTGCTCACTGTGCGGCAAGTAGAAGCTGATCATAATAAAATAAGGGCAGGAAGGGAAAATCATCTGCAGTCCATTCAACAAATGCTTATTGAGCACCATATTAGGTACTGTTTATAGCACTTGAGAGTACAGGGTGGACGAACTCAAACACTACATGACACTCTAACAGTAAATGGCCTTAAAGGCTATATTCCCCTGATTTCTTTAACCTCAGACATGTCTCTGTGCTACGTTATGTGCTCTGTGTCACATTATGGAAACATTAATGTAATCTCTGCAACTTTTCCTACATTCAGCGTTTCCTTTATTCAGCATTTTCCTTCTTTCCTCTTCCATGATATATTCTATGGAGTTAGTATCAATTTTATTCTGAAAAAATTTTTTTGAGAAGTGAAATGTTAAAAGTTGAAAACAAATCAAAATATTTCCTTAAATGTATAAAAAAATATTTTCTTGTGTATCATGAACTATTTCTTCCTCTGTGGTTCAGATTTGAGATATCTATTTAGTAGTATTTACTGTGTGCCAAGCACTATCCTAAGTGTTTTGTATGGGCTAACTCTCTTCATATCTGTCTTCATGGCATTAGTGAGTACCATTATTATCCCCATTTTCTAGATGAGAAAACTGAGGCACACAACAGTTAAGTAACTTGCAGAGGGCTACACAGCCAGTGAGAATATTGCTGCCTCTGAAGACAAATAGACATGCAGAATGCCCCTTTTCTTGTTGGTTCTGGTAGCGCCACTGCCTACAAAGCTGGGCTTTATATGGGCGCAACCAGAAGCCCAGCTGCATCAGAAGCAAATCCTCGGGAGACTCGGCCAAGTCCACTCCGCCATGTTCCCTCGGAGCCTCAGGCCTATGGCTGCCGCTCTCCCTCTCAGGCGGCCTGGTTTCCCTTACACTCTGGAGTCGCACTGTTCCATTCTGAACCTTCCATATGTCATTGAGCACATGAATAATGTAATTCAAATACTAAGGCTTGCACGGCGGGAACACGGGCAGAGAACGGCTCTCACTTTCATCAGCCCACTGGATGATCCTTTGGAGGATGAAGTTATAAACCATGAGTGAACCTAAAATTCTGGCTGACCAGACTTTGAGAAACTTCCCATCTGTTTTGTGTTTAGAATGAGCTTTTCATTTGTGGAAAAGTTTCAAGTCAGGGCTGATGTTAATGCTAGAGATGGAAGCATTCCCAAGGTAAGATCATTCAGCTAGGATTTCGTGGAGAATGTATTCAGTTTGGTACCCGATCCATAATCTGTGTCCCTAGTGAACAGGCATAATCCTGCTTGTCCCGCTCCTGGCCCCCAGCCTCTCTGACAGCTAAATAAGGAATAGATTGGTGATGGTGAGGGATAGTGACATACAGGGGGAGGGGTGAGGCCAAGGAGACAGGGAGACAGAGGTAGAGGAAGAGAATGATTATGGAGGAAAGCATTTCGGTAGATGAAGATGACTGTCCACGATGACATGGTGTTAGGAAGCTACCCTCACTGTCCACAGGTGACAGCCTCAGTTTGATTTTTTCTTTCGTAAAATTCTTATCAGAGCCCCGTAGAGGGTGACACAGATACACTTGACCACTTACTAAGGAGGGCTGAGGCTGTCTTTTTATTATTTGCATTTCTCATCAAAGCTCTGTAGTTCCCATCCCAAGGAAGCTTTTGAGAGCAACATGGTCCCATGTCCAAAGTCAGAAAAACAAAATGCCTAAAATAATGTGGAGAAGCCACGTTTGTCATTCACTGTCATTAGAGTGTTTGCAGGCTGGAAGGCTAGAAGGCCATCATTCGTATTCAGAAAGAAGCATCGTTATTGCAGAGATCTCTGTAAGAATTGCAGGTCACCAGCTGGGATCTGTCTCCACCAAGGAAGGCAAGACAAGAAGAAGTGGGCTCACTGGTGGAACGCAGGCTATGTGTTAAGCATAACATAAATAGACAGTTAAAGCACAGCCCGTGTGGAGGGGAAAGAATTGGAGAGTGCACCCAAACTCCAGGGTATGGGGCCCAGGAATTTTTTTTTTTTAAGTTGCTGTGGTCCTGGAAATGGTAATAGTGTCAACTTGAGGAACTGAGCAGTGATTGTTCCACCCATTTTTGACCATTTGGGTCTCTGGGTCATTGTTCTACTCAGCCCTACAGCCTGGGTCGCCCCACCTGCCTCTGGAGGCTGGAACAAGAGGATGCGCCAGTGCAGGGTGTGTGTGGCAGGGGGTGGTGCTGAGGAGATGGAGAGGGGTGGGGGTGGCCGACTCGGAGGGGAGGCCTCTGGCCCTGTGAAGTTAGTTAGAGACTTGGTAACTTGGGAGACTTGAATACCTTTATCTTCTCTTCCCCAATCTGATTTCAAAGGATTGTAATTTTGGGTAGGAAAATGACTAAACCAAAATATTTTTAGGAAGTCTTCCAAACCTCAGATACAAAGCCAGTCAATGAGAGGAAGGAGTGTCATTGTGAGAAAGGATATGAGGAATATTTCAGGGTTAGTTTCAGGTTGATATCATTCCCTTCCATTCACACCTCAGAGGTGTGTGTGTAGAGCATTTACAAGGTGGTTGCCCATTTCACAAGAGTCGTCTTAATTAATTTCATGATATAAATGAGAGAACTATCTAGTATGTTGCTGCCTATTTGGTCTCCACTTCTGTCTTGAGGATTAAGGCACAGGCTTACTGCCAAAAGGGCCTGCTTGGGAGGGAGTCTACAATCCCCACAAAGGCTTCCTCCTCTAACAAGGAAGAAATGAAGTATCAGATATCAGAGTAGTCAGCTCTTTCTTTTTGATTTCTCGCTTGAAAGCAAACTTGGAACACCTTGTTAGACTCTGTTCTTAACTGTGACACTAAGGACTGAGAAAATAACAAGAAGTTTGATTTTTCAGAGTAAAATTGCCATTGCTGACAGAAGTCCAATTTAGAACATCAGGCGAGTCTGGTTTGAATTTCTGCCGTCTTCCTGGGAGAGTGCGTGGCTTGGTTCATAAAGCGGATCTCTCACTTCTGGAATTAGACTGAGCTCCCAAGCTGAAACACTCCTGCGTTTAATTTGGATGTGCTCGTGTGTGCTGTCCGATGAGAAACGTGGCTTTGTACTGGCTGAGGGGCATTTTAACTTATTACAAGTCTCCTAAGACTTGAGGATTTTAAGCCGTTGCTTTTTAAAAGTTGAGTCTGATTGTGTATATGCCAAAGGGAGACTGGGGCAGCAGAGGGGATATGGTATTTTATAAAGAGTCATTAAAATAGAATTATGTTTAGCCAGGCAATTCTCTCTGTGCTTACATATCTAGGAAATAAGCCAGAAACTTAGCAAAGAATCAGTGTGATTACTGATACTGAACAGCTTAAAAATGTCTCCTGCCTCTTAGTTTCTCTTTCTGACAGTTGAAGACAAGGGGATTTATGTTTTGAAGTGGCTGCTTCTAGAAGACTCAAAATTCTTGGTGTGAATTAATACAATTCATCACAAGGTAGGACAGATCTAAGAATAAAATTCATATGATCATCTTCAATAATGGTCAAAATATACATTTGACAAAATTTATTGACAATCTATGTTCAAACATAGGAATTGAGAAAACTTTCTCAACATGACATGATAAAATATATATTGTAACACAGCCCAGAGCCCACATCCTACTTAGTGGGGAGACACTAGAGGTTTATCTACTAAGTCAGGAACAAGACAAGAATGGCCATTGCTCACCATTACTATTTAGCTCTGTACTGGGGTGTTAGCTAGTGCAATTGGACAAGAGAAAGTAATTAGGAGGATCAGAATTGGAAAGGTAGAGATAAAACTGTCCCTCTTTGTGGGTGAAATGATTATATATCTGGAAACTCCAAAAGAATCAATGGAAAAATTTACTCTAAAAATTTTAGTGTGGAGGCAGGATATAAAATTCACCTACAGGAATCAGTGGATGCCAGGATAGCGCAGCAGTTGAGCACTTGCCTCTCAATTGCAAGGTCTGAGGTTCAATTCCTGACCCTGGCCATGCATACTCGTATGCTGAACTTCAGTGCAACTGATAATGGCCGAGATGGAACAACATCAAAGATTCTTGCCTCCCATGCGGGAGGCCCCCAGATCGGTGCCTGCCCTGCGCAGTCCCCTGCATAAGTATGGAGACTGCTCGGGGACCTCCCTTCTCTCTCTCTCTAACAATAAAATAAATCTCTAATAAAAATCTTAAAAAAATAAAAAATATATAATTCACCTACATAAATCAAAATCATACACATACTAACTAGGTAGGAAAAATCATAGAATAGAAACCACATTTAAAGTAGCAAAAATGAAAACTGCTTAGGCTTAAACTAAATTAGAAATGTGCAAATTACATGAGGAAAACGATAAAACACTCTTGAAAGCCACAAATGTAAACTCAAATAAACAATAACACACCAAGTTTTAACACAACAAGATCCAGCATATGTTAACTCTCCCATATTAATTTATATATTTAATGCCAGGCAAATGAAATTGTCATCACTTTTTTCCTGTAGCTAGAAAAATTGATTTAAAAGCCCACTTAGAAGGATAAACAATAAAAAAAAAAAAGAACAGGATGTGTATGAGGACTTATGCTACAAGATATTAAAATATTTTTAATGTCTCTATAATCATAACAGTTTGTATTGATGTCTGAATAGACAAACTGATGAAACCAGGTAGAGAATTCAGAAGTAAATACAAGAGTACGTGGAAATTTAGTACTGTATATGATAAAGGTAAAATCTCAACAGTGGAGGGAAATAATAACTTTTTAATGTATAGATAACTGGATAGTCATGGGGGGAAATATAAAATTTAGATATTTCCTCACACTATATACTGGGATAAATTTCTAATGGATCAAAGACCTAAATGTAGTAAATAAAACCATTTGAGTACTAGAACAAATATGGATGAATTTCTTTATAATCCTTGAGTTAAGAAAAGCTTCCTAACTATACTCAAGATCAAGCAGCAATGAGAAAGAAGATGAATAAGTTTGACTACACTAAAAACAAACGAACAAAAACTTTCATGCAGCACAAAGCAAATAAACAAAATAGCAACAACAAAAACTATGCTAAAGTAAAAAGACAGACTAACCAAAAAAAATATTTGCAACTTATATTATAGAGAAGGGCTATGATTCCTAATATATAAAGAATTTCTAAAAATTGATAAGAATACCAGTAACCCAATAGAAAAGTGACTGAAAATATATACAGATATTATAATGAAAAAGAAATGCAAATTTCTTTTAAAAATATAAAAGATGTCCAACCTTGATCATAAGAAGAGAAATACAAATCAAAACTATTATAATATATAGAAATAACACTTTCACCTATCATATCAGTAAAACTCCTCAAATCTCATAACATATTCTATTGGTGAGACTTGGGAAATAGACACTTCATAATTGCTGGTGGGAAAGCAAAGAAATATATTTTTTTATGGAGGAAAATTTTATATATATAGTGCATTTACCCTTTGACTTAACAACCCATTTCTACAAATCTGACCCAAAGATACATTGACCAAATATGAAATGGCATTTATATTAATTGCAACACAATTTATAATAGTCAATCATTGGAAATATTTAATGTCCATCAATAACAGGCTTGAATGAACTATGACACATTCTTAAAATGAAGTTTGTGGGCTGTTAAAAGGAGCAAGGAAGAGAGTTGTTTAATGCCATACAGTGATTTGTAGGAGACGCTGCTAAGTGGGAAACAAAGAAAACAAGGTGAAGAAGAATGGGTTATAGTATGCTACTTCTGTTACAGAAAAGTGGTAAGTGTAGATACAAATATATATTTGCCCGTTTAATTAGATTTCTGGACCTCATTTCTACATGTGTTTTTTATTTTTGGGGTCTTCCTCCCCACACAACACCAAGCAAGACCTGAAACTCTTGTAGAAAAAAACAGGAAAAAGCTTCTTGACAATCTTTTTTTTTTGTAGACAGGACTTCAAAAGCACAGGTTATTAAAGTAAACATAGACAAATGGAATTGCATCAATTGCAAAAGCTTGTGCACTGCAAATAAATCAACAAAGTAAAGAGACAGCATAACGAATGAAAGAAAATATTTACAAACTATATATCTAGTAAGGGATTTATATATAGAATGTATAAAGATGTCAGAAAACTCAATAACAATAATAACAAAAATATCCTTTAAAAATGGGCAAGGAACTTGAATAGACATTTTTCAAAGAAGACATACAAATGTCCAAGAGTTACATGAAAAAGTGATTAACATCACTAATCATCCAGAAAATTCAAAGTAAAACCACTGTGAGAAATGAGCTCATTCCTGTTAGGATGGCTATTTTCAAAAAAGAAAAAATATATAACAAACGTTGAAAAAAAGGGAAACATACATTGTTGGTGGAAATGTAAATTGTTCTAGTCTTTATGGAAAACATTATGGAGGTTTGTCAAAAAGTTAAAAATAGAACTATCTGATCTAGCAATCCCTCTTCTGAGTATACACATATATCCAAAGGAAACGTGATCGGTGTTTCAAAGAGATTTCTGCATTTCCATGTTCATTGCAGTAATAGTCACAATAATGAAGATATGAACAACCTAAATGTATGTGGATAGATGATTAACTAAAGAAAATATTATATATATAACATGATTTACAAGTTCTGACAAATTGGTTCACAAATTTACCCTAGAAAATGTGCTATTACATACCTCATTGCTGAATATCACCTTCGTAGTACTCCCCTTGGAAAGCTATGCACTGACACCAACACCTAGTCCACCCTTCAAAGCAATTCTGGAACTCTTTCTGGATTGGCCATTAAAGCCATTGTTATATTACCCTTGATGTACTGAATGTCATCAAAATGTCTTCCTTTCAATACTTCCCTTATCTTCATGTTAACAAAATAGTCATTGGGGCCCAGATCAGGTGAGTAGGGAGGGTGTTCCAATACAGTTATCTGTTTACTGGCTAAAAACTCCCTCACGGACAGTGCTGTGAGCTGTTGTATTGTCCTGATGCAAGAGCCTTGAGTTGGTGAAAAGTTCAGGTCGTTTATGTCTAACTTTTTCACGCAGCCTTTTCAGCACTTCCAAATAGTCAACTCGGTACAAATTCACAATGAACAATCTGATATCAAAAGAGGTTAGCAACATCGTTTTGACTCTTTATTTGGACCGACAGAACTTTCTTGGTTGTGGAGAACTGGCAGACTTCCATTGTGCACTTGGATGCTTTGTTTTAAGTTCCTATTGGTACACCCATGTTTTATCAGCTGTGATAACATGGCCTAGAACATCATCTTGCCTCTCCAAAAGGTCTTGGCAAACTTCAACTCTCCTTTGCCTTTGTTCATTGGTGACCTCCTTCAGGACCGCTTTTACACAGACCTTTCTCATGCCAGTTCAGATTTTCCTAACCTTTTCTCTATTGATGTTTACTTGTTCTGTTATGCTTCTCTCAGTCAGCTGATGATTTTGACTTACAATTTGATGAATTTTTGCAATGTTTACATCAGTTCTGCTCATTACTGCCCACCCTGACCTCTCTTAACCAATGACACTTTCTCTCTTCTCAGAAAAACATTTAATGCATTTTTACATTGCTGGGTTTTTATTTTTTTAAGATTTATTTATTTTTATCGTTTTTGATAGAGACAGAGAGAGACAGAGAGAAGGGGGCGGGCCCAGAGCAGTCTCCATAGTTGTATGTCATCAGTTTTTTGACATGGTTTTGTTCTACAGGTGGGGGCAGGGGTCATGCAGGGCCAAAGCTGGGCCAGGGGCCTCCCACTTGGGAGCCACGCCCCCTCAAGCCAGGGGCCAAACACTGAATTGTGGGCTTCCCACATGGAAAGAACACCCGAGTTCAGCATATGGGTCTGCACAGGTCAGGGCCAGGATTTGATCCTCAGTCCCTGGGGCTGCAACGTGAGCACTTAACCTGTTGAGCCATCCCAGCTTTCTGTTTCCTTTCCTTTCCTTTCCTTTCCTTTCCTTTCCTTTCCTTTCCTTTCCTTTTCTCTCCTCTCCTCTCCTCTCCTCTCCTCTCCTCTCCTCTCCTTTCTCTTTCTCTTTCTCTCTCTCTTTCTTTTTTTATGGCATTATTCCCATCAACTTGGATTAACATATCCCTGATTTTACTTCCATTCTTGCCAAGTTTAACAAAAAATTTAATGTTTTTTCATTGTTCTAATTCAAGCTCTGACATTCTCAAAATGGCACAGAAAAACATGAAATGACAATAATGAATACCACTCATCAAAACACCTCTGCACGTTGACATGAACACAGCTGTGAGACACTGATATACCAAGGTTATGAAACCTTACCGAGTAGTTTATACAGTACTGCCAATGTAGACACATGGTGGCAAGTTCGCAAATTTAATAGTCACTATATATATATATATATATATATATATTACAATTTTTAGATACAAATTTTTTAAAGATTTATTTTATTGGTTTGAGAGAAGGTGGGAGAGAGAGAGAGAGAGAGAGAAGAGAGAGAGAGAGAAGGGAGTGGAGTCCAAAGCAATCTCCATAGTTGTATATCATTAGTTGTGACATAGTTTCCACTAAGGTGGATGTGGGGCTGCTGGGGTGAGAAGCAAACTGGGTGTCTCTTGCATAAGAGGCGAGGACCTTTGCTGCCTGCCATCCTGGTGGTTACTAGTTCAGCATATGGGTTTACATGGGCTGGGGCTGGGATTCGAACCTGTGATTTGATCCCCAGACCTGGCAGTTGCAAGGCAATGTTCCACTTGCTGAGCTATTCTAGCATCCCCTTGATACAATTTTTATTTGTCAATTATACCTTGATAAATCTGGGAAAATAAAAGAGAAAACTCTAGCAAGTTAGTAGTATAGTGACATTTCAATAGACTTTAAAAACAGTATTTGATCATATATTCCTAGGTGAATATATCCAAAGAATGAAAACCACAAAGAAATCTTAAACAATATTCAGTAGCCTTATTGTTAACATTACCATTGGTATAGTTATTTTGAAACTATTCCAACTAGCTTTACACAATAATAAATAATTTTAAAGTGTTACTTTTTAATTGTAGGATAATGCAAATGAGTCATTTTAATAGTGTTGTTATTAATAGAAACCAAGATTATTAATGACTAAATAGAATTGCTAATGAAAACAAAGTCAGTAACAGTGAGTACCCCTGGAGCTCTGAATGTGACTCTAAACACCATTTCTTCCAGCGTAGGAGGAGATAGGATTGATTCTCAGTCAGGGCAGGAAATTTACAACTTGAACCTAGTTAATCTTACATTATTGATCAATAACATAAATTCTTGTCTGCTGTAATCTTGTCCAAAAGGGAAAAAAGACATAGGATCCAGCTTGAAGGGGCTCTGACTAGCCAAAAATTATATATTTTGAGTATCAAAAAGGGTAACTAGGGAAAGCCGGATGGCTCAGTGGGTTAAGCGCTTGCTTTGAAGCCCCGAGGACCGAGGATCGAATCCCGGCTCCGGCCCAGGCAGACCCACATGCTGAACTGGGGTGTGCTTCCCGAATGCGGTGAGGCCCCCAGTTCAGTTAAAAAAAAAAAGGGTAACTAGGGGAAGCTGGGATGGCTCAGTGGGTTAAGCGCTCACTTTGCAGCGCTGGGGACTGGGGATTGAGTCCCGGCCCCAGCCCGTGCAGACCCTTATGCTAAACTGGGAAGTTTCCCCAGTTCAGTTCTCTCTCTGTCTCTGTCTCTGTATCTCTCTCTCTCTGTCAAAAATAAATAAATAAAAATAAAAAAATAAAAAATAATAATAAAAAAAGGGTAGCTACATTAAATATATAAAAATCCATGTGTCATAATGATACTCTAAGAACTAAACTCAGGTTTACATTTAGAGGTTCTTGGGACATTAACTCATTCTAAAAATTTATATTAGAAAAAAATTATTTATCTGGCCTTTCCTATAAGGATGATCTTTTAAAGAACCAAATAGTTGATAAAGAATTTCTTCCCTATAGAAGAATTATCATGAATAAATCTAGAAAGACTGATAGAATTACTTAGAAAAAAACATTAATAGAGCACTGATAGAGTTAGAAAAATTGCAACTCTAGTGAGATAATGGATCTTACCAACAATCAGCAATGCCTGTTAAAACCAGTCAGCGAAATACTGCTAGACAAATTGTATATTAGATGAATTGGCTAACACTTGAATTCACTGATGTGTCTTAGCATGCCATAATCCGGATAGCCAGGTATTGTGTGCATTCTGATGTTAACCATTAAGAAGTACCCAGAATGGAGTATTCTTATCTAAAACTGACCCCAAATATAGTCCAACCTTTAAATTTAATTACCAGTTTGTAAAATTATGGAGGGTAGAAGAACATGGTAAATAAAACCATAAGGGTGGGGGAAATTCCTATTGGACAAATGAGTGAATTAAAAAAAAGATACGGTAAGTGGTAGGGGGTGAGGGGTGCTGGGATAGCTCAACAAGTTGAGCGCTTGCCTTGCAACCACAAGGTCCAGGGATCAAATACCAGCCCCAGTCTATTCAAACCCATATGCTGAATTCAGTGTAACTGGCAACACCAAAACGATGGTAACTGTTCTCACCTCCCAGGCAGGAGGCCCCAGTTCAGTTCCTGCCTTGTGTGGCTCCATATCCACCTGTGTAGAATGAAACTATGACATAACTAATGACGTATATCGGTAACTATGGAGACTTCTCTGGGTCCTCCTCCTTCTCTCTCTCTTTCTCACACCTTCTCTCAAAACAATAAAATCAATCTTTAAAAAAAATTAGTGGCATAGGAATAAAAGGAAGACAGACTATTACAGATTTTAAAAGACTTAAGAGACATACCAATTAAGTGTAATATATATTCTTATTTGGATTCTGATTTGAACAAAGTAATTGTAAGAAAGACATTTTAAACAACTAGGAAAATTTGAACATGACATTATTAAGAAATTGCTGTCAGTTTGTGGAGTAAGACAATTTGTTATAATTATATTTTTAAGTTCTTATCTGCTAGCAGTATATATAAAAATATTTGTGGGAATGACATAATACTTGAGATTTAATTTAGAGTATTCCAACAAAAAATTTGGGGATGGGCAATGAAGCAAGTAGAAAAGAATATAGATTTGTGTTAAAAGCAGGTGATAGGAACACTGAAATTCATCACACCATTTCTAATATTTTAATATGTGTGTTAAAAAAAAAATCTCAGTGTTAAAAAGGGCTATTATGAAAGTACCACGTACCGTTTTGAGTGAAAGCTTCACATAGTGAGAATAAAAAATTCATATCCTTTAAATTTAAGAAAGGAAAAGACTGATTGTTCTTTGGCCATGATCCCAAGCTATGAATAACTAACCTCCAAAATTGATCTTAAATTCTTCCAATCAATCAATGACAGCCTTCTTTCGGTAGTCATATTTCTGATAGCTAATCAGAACAGCCTCTTTCCATCAGCAAGGATTTTAAATATTTATTTTTATTGTTTTTGACAGAGAGAGAGAGAGAAGGGGGAGGGCCCAGAACAGTCTTTATAGTTGCACACCATTGGTTTGTCCACATAGTTTCATTCCATAGGTGGGCTTAGGGCTACACAAGGCAGGAACTGGGCTGGGGTTTCACCTGGTGAGAACTGAACTGGGGGCACTCCCCAGTTCAGCATATGGGTCCTCACAGGCCGTGGCCTGGATTCGATCTTCGGTCCCCGGGGCTGCAAAGCGAGCGGTTAACCCACTGAGCCATCCCAGCTTCCCCACAACAAGGATTTTATAGCCAAAGATCAACCAATCACCAAATACTTCAGCTTCTGAAAGTCTCCCAGTTCTTGAACAACATGTCTTCCAAAGCCCTAGATAAGATCACCAGTTTTCATTGGTCAATGGGACTGTCACTTACTCATATAACTCTTTCTTGCAGCAAATGATAAATTCTGTTCTTTTTTTCACATGAGTGGTGTTTTCTTCTTTTGGAAAAAAAAAAAAAAAGAACCCATTTAATTTTAAAGTCTGCTAAAATCAGCAAGACAAAATTTCAGGACTTTGTACCTGTGTTTGTAATCAGTACAGGGTATACTGGGCTTTGGAAGCAAATTCTAGATGAGGCCCAGCCATTGAATATGAACTTCCATCTTTCTCTTTCTTGATTGGGAGGAGTCAACCCAGTAATAAAACTTGACACTACTAAGAAATTGGGAAAAGTAGGGATAGAGCAAAGTCAGGTTTTATAAGATACTCTTTAAGTGTATCATCATTTATCCTGAAATACACTGATAATCTACAAATGTTTTCAAGGGGGCATTTTCTTTTATGTATTTTTAAATAGATTTTAACATGTTTATTATAAAAGGAAAAACGGTCCAGGCTAGTTGCTTAAATTGTCCCTTCCATCTATAATATTTATACTGAGGGAATTAAAAAATCATGTCCCAAACCACATTATCCAATGTTTGACTATTCCTGAGTGAGATCCATAATTTACAGAAGTGCAAGTATAAATGTAGAAACTCCAAAGGAATTATTCTCTCATTATGCACTGAATCATAGTTTTCATTGAAGACTTAGAAGATGATATATATAAAAACATAAAAACATATGATGTGAATAGGGCTTTGGGTTAATTTAATCAAGATATAAGTTATAGAAGTGTTTTCTGTAGCTTCTTTTTTTTAAAGATTTATTTATTGTTTTTGACAGAGAGAGAGAGATACAGTCAGAGACAGAGAGAAGGGGGAGGGCCCAGAACAGTCTCCATAATTGCACATCACTGGTTTTTCCACATAGTTTCATTCCACAGGTGGGCAGGGCTGCACAGGGCAAGAACTGGGCCAGGGTCTCACTCAGGTGAGAACTGAACTGGGGGCACTTCCCAGTTCAGCATGTGGGTCCACACGGGCTGAGGCCTGGATTTGATCCTCGGTCCCCGGTGCTGCAAAATGAGCGCCTAACCCACTGAGCCATCCCGGGTTCCCCATCTGTAGCTTCTTTTATCAAAGTTATGAGTATATTTTTCAGAAATCAATATCATGTGTGTCTTATCAAATTGAAGAGTTTCAGTATGGTAAATTAGGGAGTGATTCAGGAATGTCATACAGCACAGGACTCTGCTAATTATTCTTTATGTACTAAGAAATGACTTTTACAGATATCTCTGGTGACCATAATTAAGTTGTTTTTCATCTGTCAAGTGTATATAAAAACTTAAACCACCATCTTGAAAAGATCAAATATTAAATATTCATCTATGTGTATGTAATGTGAGCACAACACAGAAAAATCAAATCCTTTGTGAATGAATTATTTAAAACAAATAATATGTGGGAAGCTGTACCTGAATATTTCTGAAAATTGAGGCATACTTGTGGATATTCAATACTTGCTTCTGTGGTCTAAATTGGGGGGAATGCTGAGATAGCTCAGCAGGTTGAGCGCTTGCCTTGCAACCATGAGGCCAGGGGATCGAATCCCAGCCCTGGCCCTTACAAACCCACATGCTGAACTATGGCGCAACTGGTAACCACCAAGATGGTAGCAAAGGTTCCAGTTCAGATTCCACCCCATGCAGGCTTACGTTCACCTGTGTGGAATGAAACCATGTCACAATTAAGGACGTACAACTATGGAGACTGCCCTGGACTTTCCCCTCCTCTCTCTCTCCTCTCTCTCTCTTTCTCTCTCTCTCATCTTCTCTCAAACAATAAAACAAATTAAAATAAAAACAAAAACATTGTGGGGAGGTTACCACAAGGATAACATTTCAAGTATTTTTATCAGCACGCTATATGCTATTACTTTTAAGTTGTGGCGTTCTTATAATTTGCTGAGTGACAGGCAGAGAATTATGACATCAATTAGAATAAGTAATAAGTATGGGGACAGTACAGTTAGTGAGACAAAAAAACCAAACAAATATTATAAAAGACAATCTTAGGAGTGTCATAGTGAGAAGGAAAATTCACTTTAAAACAAGGGTTCTTATTCTGGCTTTAAAGGTCAGGAATCTCCAGAAACATGTACATTTTTTGGAAAGAGAATCTTTAGCCTATCAGATTATGGCCAAGTATGCAATGCCGACCTCAATTCGTTGCACAAATCCAACGAACCACTATTTGATAAATGAATGTATTTTTCTACTTTTATTTGGAGATGCCAAGGAGTTTTATTATTATCTTCATTTTCTAGCTGAGGAACTGAGGCTTAGAGTCATGAAGTAATTTCTTAAATTGAGCTGGGATCTAGGGTCAGGCCGTCCAATCCCAGAGCTCTTTCTTAACCATGGTGTAATTCCATCCTCTACCAGAATACTTCACTTCAGGTTAGCATCTCAAGATTTAATTCATGAAATTCCTTAATAAATAAATATTAATCACAACTGAAACTATTTTCTTGTTTAATATCTCTATCCTCCTTATATGTTTTCATCCAAATTTAGTAACTGTTATTTACTGGTCCATTTTCCCTTCTGGACTAGAAGTCCTCTTAGTGCAGGCGTTGTGTCTTACGTTTCACTGTATCTCTAGCATTTAGCATGAAGCTCTGTACATAGTAAGTTCTAAATTAATATTTTCTGACTGAATTAATGAATGAATGCACAGTATTTCCCTTCTTAGCTGTGCATGGAGAAGAAGAATATTTGAAGCTATTGCCTTACCTAGATTTGGGGTTGGTTTTAGATTGTATTTCAATATTGGCCAATGAAGATCTGGCTGGATCAAGGAAAACAGAGTTTCAGAAAGTCAGATGCTCTATCTACACCAGTGGTTTTCACCTGCGGCTCCGCGGACCAGTCAGGTCAGCCAGAGATTTTCTGCTAGCCTGTGAAATAGTTAATCACCATGATGTCTGCTGACCTTACCACAATCATGCAGCGGCTCGCGGGAGCAAGACGGCGCTGATCCCGACAAGGAGCATGCGCAAGAGGCGTCATGAGTCAGCCGTATTTCGAGTAAAACTGAAAATACTGTCTGCCAAGGAGCTGTGGGCACGGGGCAGGTTCATTCTTTTGATGGCAGTACATCAGTGCATTCTTAGCTTGCTTGTCAATGTAAAGCAAGTTATTTCTTGTGTCAGTGTGCTATAAAATTTGTGCTGTAAAATTTTAAACCCTACAAAATAGAAAGAAGAAAAAACAATTAAATAGTGCTCTCTAAAAATGTCTTTTGTAGTCTCCATGATTTTTATTTCTACCTTAGCGGTCCTTTGAAGTCATTTTTCTATTTTCACCGGTCTCCCAGTGTAAAAAGGTTGAAAACCACTGCTCTACATTCAGTACCCTGAATCATTTTCTTATCAGTGTAATCTGAAAACAAACACGATATTATCTACCATTATTCTCAGAATTTCATTTTAATTCTGTCATCAGGCAACACAGGTCTAGCCATTGTCTTGCATCTAATGGGCGGGAGGAGGAGAAAACAAAACAAAACAACAGAGAATCCAAGAGCTTGGGCCTTTGTAGGTGCTCAGAGCAAAGATGTATTTACAAATTGAGGTTCATGAACTCCCTACCGTGGTGAGATTTGGTTGTGCGTACAAACAGGTTGAGTGCATCTCTGTGAACTTGGGCTAAGAGCTGTGCTTTGGGGAGAGCTGGTAGGTTGGTGGTAATGACCACGTCTTCCCCTGCACTGCCCCAGCCAGCCAACTCGGTGGTGGTTGGCCCATTCCCCTCCATTTCTGCTTTGTAAGATCCTTCAGAGCAAAGAAGGTATTTCCCTTCATTTGTGTGCCGCAGCACCTAACACAAATCCTTATAAATGGAAGGTCCTCAATAAAAATGAAAAGATATTAATTTTAGGAATTTTGACAAATTGTAGAGACCAGTGTTCTGTACAATCCTCTGGTATAGATTAATCCATTACTATTCTGTATCTTAAGTTTCTTAGTACATAAACTGGGGTTAATATTACATATTTCAGAGAAAAATTAAAAAGCAAATGCTTAGTTCCTTCAGAGACGAATTGTAAGAATATTTAAAAATATATATTTTTCTTCCTAGGTTCATTAGTTTCATATTGTAATTATGAAAAATAAAAGACTAGCCATTTTTCTGATCAACGAATTTGGCCGATGGTAGGAAAAATGTGAGTCTTTAGAACTTATTTTGTGGCTTACGTCTTTTGAGGTCCTTTGAGAATTTCTCTAAAATTCTTCCAAATTTGTAGTTCACTGGGTGCTCTTATTCATGCTTCTAAAACCAATGACTGGAAACTCACAAAGCTATAATTTGAGCTGCATGGACAGAGAAACCAGCCCTGGACAGGGAAACAAGAACATAGGTTTTAGTCTTAGTTATTAACTCCAAGGCGATCTTAAGCATGTCATTTAATCTCTGAGGACCTCCATGCCATCAGCCTGTAAAGTGAGAGGGCTGGTTTAGATGACCCTTACACACTCTTTTAGCTTTCACAATCTATAAATCTTTAACCTAGTTCATTTCCTCCTTTGAGCACAGACAGCTCAGTTTAGCCTGAGAGTCTGAGAAACAATCTTTTGGATTAAAGTATACGTACTGGATTTTTTGGTATGTGCTTCACATCCACTTCTACCTTTTCCACCATCTCTTCCCCCCCAGAGACTGACCTCTAAGGGCAGCATCACCAGACTTCACTGCCCTGTGGCTTTTGGTTAGGTTCAACTCCTGGGAAGCATCAGCAGAAGGGCAGAAGGTGGGAGAAAGGAGAGGTGAAGATTTCTGCTCTGTGGCCCTAGTCTCCCCTGGGGCCTCCTGGAGGGCAGAGGCTGCCCTTCTCTGTACCTGTTCTGAAGACCACAGTTCCTATGAACGCCTTCCACTATCACCTCATCTCTGGGAATTGTTCCTGCTTTTGTCTCTTTTACTCTAGGCCATTGGTTCCCTAGTGGTGGTATGTGTACCTCCAGGGGTACAAGCTGTGCCATTTAGGGGTATGCAAAAATTAATCAGTAACAATATTTAACTGGGTTACAAATATTGTAAAATTAAATCTGTGATTTGTACTTTCAGTGTAGTAACTTTTCTCTCCTAAGTTATTAATCTCATTTCCACTATTTTACATTAAGATAGGCACTAAACAAATGTATTAGTACTCGAAAACAGATGTTTTAAAAGCAAGGGGTACAATTTATACAAATGGATTTAAAAAGGGTACACAAGTAGAAAAATGTTGGGAACCACTGGTCTAGGGTGAAAATGGCTTCTGGCTGTGGCTACCCCTGGGGTTGCTTCTCCAGTTCTTGTTGTTGGTTTCTCTTAATCCTACCCTTATTTTTGTAAAGAGGTCATTCATTAAACTCTCTTTCACCCTTTCCCATTTTGAGACGAAGGAAGGCTAAGTCAACATACTTAGTGGAAGAGTGGTCCTGAGAATTTTTCCAGCTGAAATGTTTTATTAAGCTGATTTAGGTATTCAACACTAACAGGCATTTATTAAGTATTTTCACAGAAGTGGATCTGCACAGAGACCTGATAGAAGTTGCTTTTGTTTGTAAGATCCTGACAGTTATGTCATGAGGTAAACAGAAAATTTTGACTAGTGTTTCATCTTTCTTAACATTGCAATGGAAATGGTTTCTAGATTCCTTGGCAGGTCCTGGGGTGGTTAGGGTTGAAGACACTTCTGTTTATAAAAGTACACTTTGGTTGGTATACACTGAGTCTGATTTCTTCAATTAGACTACTCTTCTTGGAAGATAGAGCACATATTTTCTACTAAAAAAAAAAAAAATCTCACCAGTATATACTAGAGGATTGAGAACTCTCCAATGTTATTGACCAGCTGACCAACATAAGCCAAAAATAGACTGTTGGCACGCAAAGGGCAAATTTTATTTGAAAGAAATCTCATGGAATTCACCTTAATTCAACTCTACATCTCATGGAAGAGCTGTAAGGACCGGTGACTCTGAGAAGAGATTCTGAGAATCCTCTAGAACTTTTAGCACATTGTTATCTCTTCTGGAGTAACAGTAAAAGCAGAATTAGCAACCAATTTTCCCAAACACTAATCTAATTGTTTGCCTGAAACAGTAAGATGTTAGTTAAGTCTAAAAGGTGGGATAAAAATTAATGAATAGACTTGGGAGGAAGAAAAAGACTTTCAAAGCAAAAAGAAAACCACAAGCAAAGGCATTGAGAGATACAGAATGACAATCCATTCAGGGTCAACAAGAAGAATGATTCTAATTACAGAGTTCAAGGTAAAAATGTAGCTGGGGACAGACTAGTAAGATCTGTATACGCCATACTAAGGGCTTTGTACTTCATTCTACACAGCAGTTTCTTCTTCTTGTGAATTAAATTGTGTTTAGCTCCAAAATATGTTGAAGTTTTAACCCCCCAGTATCTGTAAGTGCCATTTTATTGAGACATAGTTTTTCTAGAGGTGATCAAGTTCAGTTGAGGTCATTAGGGTGAACCCTAATTCAATATGTTTGATGTCCTTATGAGAAGAGGAAAGTACTACTATGTAAAGACAGAGGCAAAGACTGGAGTGATGCAAGGATTGACCAAGGGATGGCAAGGATCGACTATCACTACCAGAAGCTAAGAAAAGGCAAGGAAGACTTCCACGGACAGTGTCAGGGGAGCAGGGCTCTGCTGAAACCTGGATTTTGGACTTCTAGCCTCTAGAACTGTGAGGGCATAAATATCTATTGTTTTGAGCCACCTAGTTTGTGGTGCTTCGTTATGGCTCCCCTAGGACACTACTATACTTACAGAAGCACCTATAGGAACAAGGATTGTTCCATAAATGGGTGAAGTGGGCTAAGTATAAAACATTAGAAAGCAGAGGCAATTGTGGCAAACTAGAGCACTTGTGCTTATCTTTATGTTAAAATAGCTTGAAAATATGGTCTGCAGGAAACACAAATAATCTGTGGACCAAACTGTACCTCTAAGTTCCCAGGTGTGTGACTCCCACTATGTAATGAAAAGAATTCAAAGGGCTTTAAGCTGAGGACTGATAATAGTTGTACATAGTAGATAAACAGCCCTGGTGATGATGAAGATGATGCATTAAAGGAGTACAGTAAGAAGCATTTTGTAAGAACTAAGTGAGAGATGATGTACATATAAATGAAGACAAAAATAGTGCTTATTGAGTGATGGGTCTAGGGCAGGGGTGTCAAACTCAATTAAAACACGTGCCATTTGGTGCAACAGGCAAGATTCACGCGGGCCATGTCCCATTTACAAACATCGCCAGAACTGAGTCAGCGCATTTATACACGCCCACAGGCCCCCAAGAAAGGCCATGTGTATACTGGTCTTCAGTAGTTAAAGGGTTAACAAGGGAATTGTGTGTACGGTATTGCCTTGATCTCCCCTAAGCGCTATTTTCTTCATAACAATTTTTTTCTATTTTCATTTCATTTCAGAGCATCGTGGGCCACAAAAATTTACCTTGGGGGCCGCATGTGACCCATGGGCCACAAGTTTGACACCCTTGGTCTAGGGGATCAATAGGACTTGATTTTTACAGTGAGGAAGTGGGGAAACTGGGTTTGGGGAAACACTGGATGGATGGTCGTGTGAGTGAATCAGCTACTGCCACGACTACTCTGCGTAACAGGCTGCCTCAAAACTCAACGGCTGCAAACAACACTTGTTTATTCTCACCAACCCAAAGACTAGTTGCGGCTTAGCTGATCTAGGCTGGGCTTGGTGAGATGGCTGTCCTTCAGACTGTGACAGCTAGAACAGCTCTGCTTTTCCCTGCTGGTCTGTAGTTTGGATGAAATAGTGCTGCTTCACGTGTGCCTCATTCTGTTTAAATAGCCCGCTAGATAGCGCGTCCTGATGACAGTGGCAGAGGTATAAGAGGGCAAGAAGAAACACACAAAGCCTCTTATGACTATGCCTAAATGGGCATGCTGTCTGTTCTACCATTTCCAGTGGGCAAAACGAGTCACATGACTGTCTCCAAAGTCCAGGGTCAAGGTAAGTGCACTCCTCCCACAGATAGGCTATGGCAATGGCATGGATGTGGGGAAGGTGAAATATTGGGGCCAGTAACTCCATTTACAATAATCGTCCACAATCATTCACATCCCTTCCATGTGCAAAATTTACTCACTAGCATCCTGGTCACTACCCCCCTCCACCCCCAACACACACACATCAAATTTCATCAAGGCTCAAAGTCCAAGATTTCATTATCTCTATCAAGAGGTAGAGGTGTGGCTCTTCTTCATTCAGAGACTTATGAACTAATAGAAAAGTTACCTGGTGCATACGCACCTGACATACAATGGTGAAAATAAGGACACGGTGACCATAACAAACATTGCCATGGGAAAAGAGAAAGAAAGGGAGAGACATAGCATTGGTCTGTAACAATTTTGAAATCTTACCTGGCACGTGTTGTCAGGTCCTCCTACCATGGGTAGGGAATATGATTAGACCTGGGCTCTGTCCCCTGAGAGTGCCTTCTTAGTCCTTCACTCTTTGTGAATTTTGCTTTCCCATGCTAAGGTATTTTGGGGCCATTTCTGAAGGTGACATTGGAAATACACCCATTTTGATGTCTTTAGCACTTTTGAAAACTGCTACCTTTCCCACAGAAAGCTAGGGACCCAGAAGTCTCTATATGTTTTGATAAAAAAAATTTTTTAAAGATTTATTTTTATTGTTTTTGACAGAGAGAGAGAGAGAGATAGAGATACAGAGACAGA
>PVKE010017016.1:0-31270 GCA_004027555.1 Craseonycteris thonglongyai
TCACAGCAAAGGACAGACTGACAGATAAGGTACCATGAGCCCCGTGTCACTTTGGGTGACAGCGTCCTGCTAATCACGATGATGCGTAGAACTGGGAGAAGCTGTGCAAGGACTGTATTGTCAGGACAACATGGATGCCGGGGGACAGGCGTTTCAACAGGAAAATCTGTACACAGATGCAGAAACACTCTCCTGACATAAGCTGAAATGGCATAAAGGTCTCCTCTTGACGTGTGGACTGGACTTTGTATCTGACCCAGGAGGGGGCCGGGCACTGAGGGCCGCTGGGGCAGCAGACGGGGACCCAGACTCCCTTTGGGAGCAGGACTCTCGGAGGGGCCCAGGGGAGCAGCAGAGCGACTCTGCTCGGGGTCCCGGATGTGGGCTGAACTCAGCACTCACCCTGAGCCTGTGCCAGACTCTTGGCCACATGGGGCACCTGCCCGTCCTTCGGGGTCATGGAGCTGAGGACCCCATCGGTCAGCCTCTGTGTGCTCTCCTCTGTGGAGCTCTGTGAAGCCAGAGCCCAGCTGCCTCAGAGCCCTGTCCTTGCTGCTCCTCAGACCCTGTGACTCTGTGCAGCCCAGACACACACACACACACACTCACACGTACACACACACACACACGTACACACACACACACGCACACACACGCACACACACACGCACGAGTGGTCTGCTCAGACCTCCACCAGCGGCGGTGGGCAAACACACAGCAGCCTCAGGGCCCTGGATCCCCACTGGCAGATAAGAGGCCCCTCAGGAAGACCCTCTTCACCCTGCCAGTCCTGGGGTGTGACTGTGACGGGACCACCAGGTTACCCCCACCCACCAGCCAGTTCCCTGCCAGGGGCCATCCCTTTGTGTCCCCCTTTCCTCCACACAGGGCATGGGGGCTGCCCAGGGATGGCTCACCGAGGTGGCCTGGCCTGGCCCGGCCTCATCGAGGTCACCTGGCGTTTCTCTAGGGGACCCCCTCTTGAGAGGCCAGAGGCATTGTAGGTTGAACCAACAATGGGAAGAATGCCCCCTGTGACGTGGGCAACGGCAAGAGCCCCGGGAAGCCGGGAAGCAGCACAGGAGCATCGTGCTCCTTCAACTGTCTCTTTCCAAATGAGCCGGCTCTGGGCTGTCACCGCAGTGCCTGTGATTGGTGACAGGGGTTCCGAGTTCTGTGGGGGTCTGTCATCCAGGAAGTGACCTCACTTCCTGGGACCCTCTCCTGGGTCCCTTCCTGGAGTCCCCTCCTGCTGACTGCTCATACCCCTTCCTCTTGCAAGAACTCATCTACACAAGTGCCACCAACACACCCTTGTCCACAGCTCCTCCCTGGGGAGCTCTGGGTGCAGCCATGGTCCCTGCTTGAGGACACAGTCCTGGGCTCAAACTCAACAACTCATTCTTCCCTCCTGCTGATCCTGGGTAAGACACTGTGCCCCTCAGGGCCTGTGTCCTGCCTGCACAGGGGGGTTATTCTAGCCCGGACATGTAGGGATGTTCAGACATGTGTGGGGTAGCAGCTGTAAACCTGGAGGACTGCTGTCGCATATCTGTTGTGCCTCCAACCTCTCTTTTATTCTTCTGGTCAACTCCTCTGTGTCTGTACCTCTTCCGATTCCACACATAGTCCTCACATCTAGGGTGTGTGTGGACGTGAATGCCTGTGTGTGTGTGTGTGTGTGTGTGTGTGCGCGCGTGCGTGCGCGCGCGCGCACACACACACGCACGTGCAAGCACCTGAGTTGAGCCAGCATCCCAACTTGGAGGACACGGAGCTGGATTCAGACCAGACTGGGGTTCTGAGAAGGCATGAACCTCTTAGGGCCTTCTTCAACATCAACATCACACCAATGAGTAGTAAATGTGTAGCTCCATAGGTCCTGCACAGAGAAGCATATGGTGCAGTAGAAGTACGTAATGAGAACAAAGATTTATTGAGCACTTACTGTGCCATGTTCTGAGAATTTTTCATCTGTGAACTCAGTAACCTAACAACAATTGGATACAATAAATACTATTATCTTCCCTGTTCATACATTGGGAAAGTCAGGCATTATTGTATAACAACAGCGAAATGCTTGGCCTCTCTCACTTCATCTTGTTCAAGCCTGCTTTGTTCCCATGGCCTTCTGTGCTAGTCATTAGAGGAAGTTATCTTGTGCCTTGAGTTTTACAAAAACACCCCTCACTAGAAACTGTCTCTCTTGAGGAGATAAGGGAAATATACAAAAATAATTATTGTTTATGAAAGACTGGCAGGAACCTTGTGAGTAGACTCACATCAACTAGAGTCACCAAAGAACAAAGACCTTCACAGTCTTCTTCAGACCCCTGCAGGCACTCATGTGTCTGCGGTCATCAATCAGCCTCAAAGCCCCCCCAGTACCCCTCCCCTTGATCTAAAAGAACTCTGAATTCTGTAGGTTTTTAAGATGGTTGTTTAGGACGCTAGTCTTCTTCCATCTTCTTGGCTTGCTGGCTTCCAAATAAAGTCACTTTTTTCCCTGCAACACCTTGTCATTCAACTCATCGGCTGTCATGCAGCAAGTATACAAGCTTGGACTCAGTTATATTATGAGATTTCTTCAGTTTCTTTTGGTCCTGTGACTAGTGAGTGGTGGATCCAGGATTTGAACCTTGGCAATCTGGCTCAGACCCGAGTAGTGCAGAGATTTGACCAAGATAGAAGTTCCCAAAAGATCATTCATCAGGAAATGCCATTTTAGCTAAGATCCAGGGCTGAGTCGGAACTAATTGGAGAATTAAGGAAGAGGTTTGAGGGTGAGGGTGAGGGTGAGGGTGAGAGGTACAGTATTCAAGAAGATAGACAGTTTAATAGGTAAGGTGGAGGCAAAAGAAAGGACCCAGGACTGAAGCCTGAGTTCCTGCAACATTGAATGACCAGTTAGAAGAGAATGATCCCACAACACAGAGACAGTGGAAACATCAAGAGAGATACGAAAAACCAGAAGAGCACCGTGTTCTTCCCCCAAGGGGGAAAGAGAGCTATAGCAGGGGAAATGGTCATCAGTATCTAATGTCATTCAGATCAAGGAATTCAAGGACATAAAAATGTCTGTTGGATTGAGAGACAAGAGGATCCTTGGTGAGAACTGTTGTACAAGCCCTAAAGGAGTCTGGAGGCTTCAGAAATAAATAATGATTTATTTAACCATCTTAGAGTTTGCAAACTGGGAACACAGCTAGGCAAACACCCAGACATGTTCCAAAGAAGAAAGAAGAGTTAAAAGTTCTTATAGTAAGAAGTATATTCTTGAGAATTATCAGTCCTGCATTCTTAGCCCTGGGATTGGTCAAGGACAGTCATCGTCAGCTGTCAGGTGGTCAGGATGATGGATGTCGGGTGGTCTGGGAGATGGTGCAGGGCGTTGTGGCCATTCCCGGAGGTCTGCATAATGGATGCCAGGTGCATGTGTACGTGAGTCCTTCAGGAGAATCAGGAGGTCCAGATGCACATCCAGACACTGACAAAGGACTAGGAAGTTCAAAAAATGTAACTTCCCAGGCTAGTTAGAACAAGAATTGAGTTTTTCCTCATGCCTCAACCTTTACAACATTAATAATTTCAGCAGCTTGGCAAACTGACAGTATTTTATATATTCCCGATCTTCACTCTTTTCTCAGAACTGTTGTGTAAAACATACAAGGTAAGAAGAAAGTTGGCATGGACATGAGTGAGCACGACCTTAGGAGGTGGAAATGTCAGGTATTTCAGTAAGTTTCACTCTTGGGGAACAGGGGACGTGGGCAGCATGGGGACCTGTGACAGAAGCAAGGCTGTGCAGTCAGTAGCCTGCCAGAGACTCTGTTGTTTGTTCCTTCTTGTTCTTTAGATTCCACACATAAGTCAGATCATATGGTATTTGTTTTTGTCTGTCTGACTTATTTCATAATACCTTCCATGTCCAGCCTTGTTGTTGTCACGTGGACCACAGATTCCTCCACTCCCATGAGGGTTCCTGATGATCATGCTATTAAGCGTCATTCAGTGGCCTCCTTGCCAAGAGTTCCATTGGCAGAGTTTCCTTGCTTTTCTCTTCTCTTCTGCATGTTACCTCCCTGACATGTGGAGTCTCTGATGCCTGTGTCCCATTGGAACCAATAACTTGCTAGTGACCAACTCCCCCTTCTGAAACCAAAGTCCAGTTGTACCAGGCAAAGCCTGCAGACTCTGTCCAATATAGACATTTCCTGCCTGAGGCTGTACTGGTCAGGATGCTTTTGTTTGCAAGTGACAGAGACCTGACTCTAATTAACGTGAGAAAAACAAATCCTAAAACAGCGTTAGATGGCATGGCATCATGATGCATAAAGAGAAATGCATTTTTGCTCTTTGTCCCATTCCTGGCATGGAGCTCCTAAATCCTTGGAATTTGATGTGATAAGAGCCAGAGAGGTGTTTTCTTTGTTTGCTCTTGTTTTGTTAGTGAAGTGACTTGGAAAGCACCAAGGGATGGGGGCTGGTTGCCAGGGAAACCAACCTGTCTCAGTGGGTTGACACTTTCACTTCTTCCCCACCCCCTCACCACCTTGAGGGTAAGGGGCTGAAGGTTGAATTTAAACACCAAAGCCACGGATTAATCACACATGCCTATGTGATGAAGCCTTGATGAAAAGGCGACGGGGTTTGGAGAGCTTCTGGGTTGAACACGTGGAGATAAGGGGAGAGTGGGGCACTCAGAGAGCATGGAATCCCCACGTTCCTTCCCACCTGCCTTGCCCTGTATGTCTCTTCCATCTGGCTGTTCCTGAATTATACTGTGGGAGTTCCAATGAGTCACCCCAAGAAGTACCTCTGTTGTGTTCAGATTGTTTGGAGCTAAGGGCAACATTGGCCATGGCTCAAGAGGAAATTCTGCCTCTTCCTTAACTACCTAGAAAAACTTGAATTATGGGCCTTGCTCATAATAAGAAATGATCAAAGATAACCTTTTTTGACCTATCTATAGGGCAGGGGACACTTCTATTTACTAAACATCTGCTCTTCTAATTCACCTACAATGACCGTTTGACATCCTCAAGATGCGTTACCTCATCCCTAGCTCAGAACATCTTCTGTACCTCAACCCCTTTTCTTTCTCTGAACCTCTTGTGCATGTGGGGTGTCTGACTCTCCCACATATGCAGGGTTCCCGTACATATGTGTGTATTAAATTTGTATTAAATATGTATTTTCTCTTGCTAATCTGTCTCATGTCCATTTGATTATTAGACCAGCCAAAAGAACCTTGAGTGTGAAGTTTGTTCCTGACAATATCCTTTTAAAATAAAATACTAACACAGTAGGTAAAAGTGTTCCTCTGAGTTTTGTGAGCAGCTTTAGAAATTAATTAAACCCGAGGAGGAGGTCATTCTCCAGTTTATAGCTGACTGGTCAGTAGCACAGGTGACAATCTGATCTTAGTACTGGTGTTTCATGTGGGGCAGGAGCAGTTGTGTAAGACTGAACCCGTAACCTCTGGGATCTGACATTATCTCCAAGTAGATAGTATCAGAATTGTATTGAGTTGTAGGACACTCAGCTGATGTTGAAGATTTGCTTGGTAGTGGGGGAAACCACCACACAAAGTGAAATTGGTGTTAGAATCATTAATAGGATGGGGCCAGACAAGGGCTCAGGCTATAGATAGAGATTAAAATGAGGACTCAAATCATCAGGGATGAATCCTGCTTCAGGAATGAAATCAACATCTGGCACAAATGCAAACACAGTTGGGGTTGAGGTTGTCATCATGGGTAAGATATCTGTTATGCTGAGGGCAACACTGGAGATGAATCCAGTTCCTTGGCTAAGGACATTATCAGCTATATACCCTTCTGCTAGAATGAGGTCAATTTGTGAAATAAATTTGTCTATCGGGCTCAGGTCATGATTGAGAATGATTTTTATTTTCTTTAGGGATTAGGTATCTTCACGGTGAACACAGCTTTCACACTGAAATCACCACAGCTGAATCCATGTGCAGGTTTGAGATAATCAGAGATGAACCCAGTAGCGGAGATGAGGTTATCATTGGGAAAGATCCCTGATGTGGGGCTGAGGTCAGCATCTGGGGTGAATTTTTCTATGGAGTAAGGTCATCACAGGTGATAAAGTCAGCTTCAGAACTGAAGGCATCATCAGCAATTACCCACATGGTCAGTCCAGTAGGGCAACTTGCTTGAGAGAGAGAGAGAGAGAGAGAGAGGAGAGAATGTGTGTGTGTGTGTGTGTGTGTGTGTGTGTGTGTGTGTGTGTGTGTGTGTATTACATTCTCTCATTTGGGTTTCTCAAATCTCCGGATAGAACAAAAAGTTGAAAGTTTTTTTATTGTTCTATAGCATTTGCTAAGGACTGGTTTGTTAATTCAACTTTTTACTAATTACAACTTTTTATGAAACAGGTGTTTTGAAATGTTTCTTTAAATTTTTTGTTCATCATCTCAGAGAAAGTTACTTACAAAAGAGAAGTATTGTTTTTTAATGTTAAAAAACTGTATTCACTTGAATAGGTATGCAAGGAATAGTAAGCAGCATTTTTTCTATTAGGAAATTGTTATTTTCAATATTTTAAATGTGGAGAAACAGATTCCGAAAGTTAGTGGTCTGTTTTCAAAGGTAAAAGCAGAATGGTTAAGTTAAAACAACTAATGCACCCTCATCCACTATAGAATATAACTACCTCATTTCACCATCTCTGTGGCCAGGGTGCCTCTTGTAGTTTGCTATTGGCCAGGTAGCAGCAGCAACCAGGTTGTCACTGCCTGCCACCTTCTGGATCAAGGAAGTGCCTGCATCAAATCCAGCATGAGAGCTGGACACTTCATACGACAGTTTAGGAACACCTTAACCAATTGTTTGCTTCCATTTTCCTCTTTATGAATACAAAGTGTGATAGATGATGAAAAAATCTGTTTGAAAATATCTAAGCAAGTTCTTGAAAATGTATAAACTAGAACTAACTTCCATGCAAGTTCTGACTCACCTTGCACCACCATCATCCCACCTGAAAAATACACGGTCTGTCCTCCCAGGTACAGATACTTGCTCAGTCTTTGTACAAGCACAGCCCAGAGTGCAGGGGAGTGAAGTCCCCTGGGAGCAGCCTTCAAGCAGTGGGGGCAAGGATTGGGAGATACATAGCTCAGGCTCCTCTCTGTGGGTGTACTTCTCAGAAGTCCCAAAGGGGCTGTGTGCCTGTTCTTAGAACACTGACCTCAGATTCTCACTCTTATAGAGGCCTTTCCCCTCCCTGTCTCCTACTCTCAGTACCTCGTTCCTGCATCCTTGCAAACTCTGCACTCGAGTCCTTGGCCCTGGGTCTGCATTTGAACAGACCCAAACTGAGACTCATGCCCTTTAGTTCTTGAATTACAGATATAAGACAACCAAGAACAGAGAGAGCACCACTTTTCTTACATTAGTTACAATTTCCTTTTTGATGTGATTCATAAACCATCATGTTTTTTAAATAAACTTTAAGTATAGTTTTAGATTTACAGAAAAACAAAAGATAGTACAGAGAGTACCCATATGCCTTGCATCCAGTTTCCTCTGTTATTACATCTTACCTTAGTAGGGTACACTTGTTACAATTCATAAATCAGTATTGATTTATAATTATTAACTACAGCCCATGCTTTATTCAGAATTCTTTAGTTTTGTTTAAACTTTATTTTTATTTTTTTTGATAGAGACAGAGGCAGAGAGAGACAGAGAGACGGGGGAGGGCCCAGAGCAGTCTCCATAGTTGTGTATCATTAGTTTCAACTTAGTTTCATTCCACACAGGTGGGGGGAGGGGGAGCGTAGGTTGGAAATTGGGCCAGGGGCTGGGGGCCTCCCACATGGGAAGCTCACCCTAGCAAGAACTGAACATGGGGCCACACCCCAGTTCAGCATATGGATCCACACAGGCTGGGGCCAGGGTTTGATCCTCAGACCCTGAGACTGCAAGGGGAGCGCTTAACCTGCTAAGCCATTCTGGCTTCCTCTTGTGCTTTTGCCTACTGTTCTTTTTTCTGTTCCAGGATCTCATCCAGGATACCGTGTAACATTTAGTAGTCATGTCTCTTGAGGCACCTCTTGGCTGCCAGTCTCTCAGACTTTTCGTTTTCTGATGACCTTGACAGTCTTGAGGCATTCTGGTCAGCTATTTTGCAGAATGGTCCTCAATCGGGACTTGTCAGATCAAAGAGGTCAAGTGTCATTTTCATCACATTGTATCAGGGAACTGAGAACATCTGTCACTGTTGATTTGACCTTCATGGCCTGGCTGAGGTAGTTTGTCAGGTTTCTGCATTGTTAGTTTACTCTCCTCCCTTTCCATATTGTACACTGTGGCAGGAAGTCCCTATGTGTAACCCACTCTTACAAAGTGAACACCTTTTAAGTCCTGAGTATCTGCATAAACCACTTAGAATTCTGCATGGGAGATGATCTCTTCTCCCCTACTTACCTATTCAACCTATTGATTTATTAATATAGTAGTTTTAGATTTACAGAATATAAAATAGATCAAAATAGATCCATCTGCTGATCTAGTCAATCTATCTATTGATCAGTATGGACTCGGGGATGTTTAGTTTAATGGGTTATAATCCAGTATTTATTTTGTTGTTTGATGGTTCCAGCTTTAAGCCACTAGATCTTCCAGTTGACTCCTGCATCTGTTTGACAAATTTCTATCATTATGGGTTTTCCTTTGTTTTTGTTTTTAGCACTTTTTTACTTGCCGGCACTGCAAGGTGCTCTGGGCTAATCTTGTATATTCCCTGCTCCAGTTTTAGAATCAGTCTTTTCTCTCAAGAGCCCTGGTTCCTGTTATGGAAAATGGTATCAGGAACTGGTATCTGAGTGGTAGATGTGGTCTTTGCTCCTGGAGTATCATTGCTTCTAGGTCCCTTCAGCTGATAGAGCAACAAAATATGTGTGCTTACTAACCTGTGTATATACACTATCTAAATAATCATCTGTATCTAGTTAGCTGAACATGCTGTTCATACTGATGTCTCCAACTCTAAGCCATCACCACATGGACCATTCTAACTTCTTTCCCTTCCTGTCTGTACACACGCTAATGGTGGGAAAACTGGCTCCCACCATCTGCTACACATTCATTTAATGGTCCGATTCTAGTCTACATGTATTGTAGCAGTTTCAGAACTATTAAGTGGTACTGCTGTGAAAAAGAACTTTATAAACTAGAGGACAGTGCTAATGCAGTTTCTCTTGCCTTTCTTAAAAATTCATTGCCAAAGTTACTTAGGTGAGAACCTTTGCCCCCAACTCATTCCATTAGGTTGTTTCACACATTTGCAATAGATTGCTTTGTCACATCCTATATTCTATCCAGGAATGCCTTAACTCCTTAAATGAAATTTTAAAATTTGCATACATTAAGATTCATTCTGGGGAAGCTGGGACAGCTAAGCAGGTAAAGTGCTTTGCAGCCCCAGGGACCAAGGATCAAATCCTGCCCATGGCCCGTGCAGACCCATATGCTGAACTGGGGTGTGCCTCCCATGCGGGAGGCCCCCAGTTCGGTTCTCACCTGCACCCCCCCTAATTTGGTTCCTGACTCGAGGGGGTGTGCCTCCCATGCAGGAAGCCCCCAACCCAGCTCCCGCCCTGCACAGCCCCCACCCACCTGTGTGGAAAGAAACCATGTCAAAAAACTAGTGATGTACAACTATGGAGACTGCCCTGGGCCCTCCCCCTTTTCTCTGTCTGTCTCTCTCTGTCAAAAATAAAATAAATCTTAAAAAAAAAAAAAGACTAATTCTTTATGCTGCAAAGGTCTATGGGTTTTTGACAAATACATATTGTTACCTCTCCACCAGTACTGTATCATTTAGAAGTTTCACTGCCTTGAAACCTCATGTACTTCATCTATTTAATCCTCCCACACACTCCCAATCCCTTGACAACCACTTATCTTTTTAAAATCTCCCTAGTTTTGCCTTCTCTTGAATGCCGCACAATTAGAATAATATAGCACAAAGCCTTTTCAGACTGGCTTATTTCACTTAGCATCCATGTTTTTTATTTGTTTGTTTTGCTTTTGTTTGTTTTTTTCTTTTTGGCTTGATAGGTTTTTTGTTTGTTTTGTTTTTGGTTGGTTACTGAATGATGTTGCATTATATCAATGTACCAGAATTTGTTTACTCAATCATCTATTCATAGGCATTTTGATTGTTTTGTTTTTGGCAATTATAAGTAAAACTGCTATAAACATTTGTGTGCAGGGTTTTATGTGAAGTAAATTTCACATCTGTTTGTTAATTAGCTAGGAGTATGACTTCTGGGTCACATGGTAAGACTATTAACAGTATTGCCCATTGATAGTTATTGATATTACTGTTTTAGATTTATTTTAGACTTTCTATGGTTCTGCCTTTTCTCTTTGTATTCTTCCTTCTGGTCTTCTTTTGAATTAACTGAGGCCCCTTCAACCCCTGCCCCACCTCTTTAAAAAGTTATACACTTTTTCTTTTACTGTTACTTTGAATAAAATATTTTTTACATGTATATCTTTACCAACTTCTTGAATATCTTTTAAGGGTCTAACAATATTTGGACTCCAATTAAGACCTCTTTAACCTATATGCTATTGTGTTCTGTTTTTAATTCTATCTCACTCTTAATGTCATAAATAAAACATTATTTGTATTGTTTTAAGAGAATGTTTTTAGTTTATTTTTTTGGTTGTTGTTTTTTTTGTCATCATTTCTTGAACTCAGACCCTTGATCAAATCATTGTCCTTCTGCAGTTAAATTTTCTTTAGTGAGAATCTGTTGCTGACAAACTTACTCATTCTGTGCCTGAAAGGTCTATTTCATCCTCACTCATAAAATATAGCTTCCCTAGGTACTAAAAATTCTTGGTTAATATTTTGTTGCCACTTTTTTGTCCATTAACAATACTATTCCAGTCTTTCTGGCTTTCATTGCTGCTGTTCAGAAGTCAGTGAGCCATACTGCTATTGTGTTGTAGGTAATCTGACTTTTCTCACTAACTGCTTTCACACATTTCTCTAATATTCTGGTATATATCAGAGCTGTCTGGAAAAAAATCTAGCCATTGTCAATATGAGAATGGTTACATGGCTGGATACTTTCACAAGAGAGAGTCAGTCACAGGTGTGACTTATTTTCTTTAACTCACTTGGAATTTGTATAGCTTTCTGAATCCAAGAGTTGGTGTCTTTTCATCAGTTCTGAAAGATGTCTTTATCTTTTTAAATATTACCTATTTCCAATTCTCTCCTTCTAAAACACATTAGGACTTCTCAGTCTCTCCTCCACATCTCTTAACCTAACTTTCATATTTCTATTTGTTTATGTGTACTACCTACCAGGGAACTATTTGGCTCTACTTTCTAGCTCATTGATTTTCTATTCCACTGCTTATTTTTATGTAAGGAACTCCTGTTCTTTAGTCTTTAAACATATTAAATATATTTATATTTTGTGTCTGAAAATTCCACTATCCCAAGTCTCTGCAGGTCTGACTGTAGTGTCTTTTTCCTGCTGGCTTTCCTTTAGGCCTTATTTGAAGCATCCAGTAATTTTGTGGGTTTGTGATTTATGACTGAGAGCCTGTTCCTTGGAGCTTTACCTGTAGACAGCACTTAAGGACTAAATTAAAGTTGTGTTCTTATAGCGTGGATATGCAGTTGTTTAGGCCATGAGTTCAAGGACATTACCAACTTAGGACCCCTTTAAGAACTTGGGTTGAGACTCTGTAGATCACATACACGGAGAATTCACACTGCATACCCACGAGGGAAGTCTTGTGACTTCTTAGGAACAATTGTATTTTTCTCCTTTCCAACTAGTGGCAGTTCCCCCTAATACTGAAGGCTGTCCTTTGCTCTTTGTGGGAGGATCTCCTATTAGGACTTCCCAACTTTGGTGCAACCCAGGCCTGTCTCCTGCCACCTGTATCCCAGCAAGTCCATTCTCATAGAAGTTCAGCATCACCGAGATCTGTTCTGTGCCCCTGGGGAGACAACAAGCTGAGTGCTCACTCACCTTTCCGGAGTTGCGTTGTTTTTGGCCTCTGAGAATGCTTTTTTTTTCTTACCAGCTCAGAAGCACAGTTAAGAATCCTAAAAGTTATATCTAATATTTTGAGTTACCAGGTGGGTTGTTCACACTATCTAGGACTTACATACAGAAATGAAGTTCTAGAGTCTGACTCATGAGGTTGCTAATAGGCAATGGTGATGAAACAGAGGCAGGGTACACACCACTCTTGTTTGGTCAAGCAATTTGAAAGTAGGACTAGAAAGCTAGAACGGCCGAGGTTTTTTTTGGCAATGGGCAGGTGGCTTCATCAGGAAATGCATCAGCTGCTACTGAGAGACCAGGATGAGAGCTAACTCTCTCCCAACAACAGAAGTCCACAGAGGAGTCAAGAGCTGGGTTACAGTGGCCCCACATGTCATCAGGAATACTCTCCTTCCTGCTTTACCTCTATAAAGATGCCCAAGGGCCCAAATAGGCTGCAATCACATCTACCCTTCAGCCAGACAGAAGGGGATTAAGTCCCCAAATGGTACATGCCAGTTCTCTGTCCTTAAGAAGCTTGCCCAGAACTCCCACTTCTGTCCACCTCCATCTGTCAATCTGTAGCTCCAAGGGAGGCTGAGAGTTTCACCTTTGAGCCTGTCCCGTTGCTACTTGAGTGGAACTGGAGAATCCTGGATACTTGGTAGGCAAGCATCAATCTCTGCCACAGGACTTCAACACTTTCACTGCCTGAGTTCCTGCATCAAGGGACACACTGAAATGAAGCCGATGATTACCGGAACAAAGTCCTAAGGAATGTGGGAGAAAAGAGGGTCAAACGTACAGGGGGAGGGCTTGGGCTCAGAGTAGGTACATCTTCACTTGAGACTGAGTGGAGCAGAAAGACAAGACAAGGCTATTGTACCGGTATGGGGTGGAAGGGCCAGAAGCCTAGGGGAGTCCTTGGAGCACACAAGCAACAAGGTCACCAGTGAGGTTGCTAAGTGGGCAGCAGTGTGCTGTGTGAATGTAAAAATAGCGGGAGTGCACACCAAAAGCCACCTGTCAAAGGCTGTATTTACGAGTAACAACTGGTTTCCAAAAGCAGGACAAAATCACTTTCATAGGAACATGTTTCTAAAGTAGACAACACAGCACAGCATATCTGGCCTGTCTCACTGAAAAGACGTTTTGTCAAAACTTGGGTGGGCTCATTATGTAAGAAAACTGAATTTAAAGCTGGAGGTAATAAATGAAAAAAATTTAGGAGGTAAAAAAAAAATTTAGGTGTTGCTGACAAGAGAAATAGTGGTTCACGTTTCTCATAAAGTGCCTTTCCCATCCAGCACAACTTTTCTGAAGGACTTCTGATCCACCACCACCCTCCCCCAACCCCCTGCCAAGGAAGCCACAGTGTGAGGGGTCTCTGTGTAAGTTATCATCTGCAACCTTGGCAAGTGAGGTTTACTGTGGACTAGGTGTATTCAACCTATCTACATCTTTTTCCACTTTTACAAATAAGGAAAATAAGGAAGAATCAAGGGTATGTGACGATACAGTCTTACTCCATTCCATTTGCCAATCATTTACTACCTCGGCTTTCTAGAACCACTTCTCACCAATTACTGAAGAAAAGGCTTCCTGGCACATGCTGTTAGCACTGTTCCCCATGGCCCTTTCCCGTAACACCAGAAGACAGGCTCTGGGCACCATTCTTCTCTGTATGCCCTGGTCACTATGCATTTCTTCTGTACAATTACATGAACTCAATGCTTAAGCACCAACTTGTATCATGTTTGCCAAATCATAAATGCTCCAAATGAAATAGGAAGAAGTTAACGGTGAATATTACAGGGAAGTCTCCCAGAATCAATTAACCTATAGAAATCTGCAGGACAGGTTCTAAATCGCAATATTAATTTTATGATAAAGATGCTTCTCTTTCTGTTTTTAAATCCAGTTTAGTCAGCTGACTAAACAGCAGCCTGGGGCCTGGGTGCCGTGTGGCCAGACGGGGCTCATGAGCCAAGTCCATGGGCTCCTGAACTGTTTTTTCAGCTCAAACTCAGTGCCTTGGTCTGGCACAGAGGCAAAATTGTGAGGCAGTTTTCACACACAGCTCGAAGTGGTGCAGCACATATTTAGTCACATCCTGGATGGGCTCCATCACTGTGGACACTGCACCCCCGGCCCGCAACGTCCCAGCAGTTCCTTTTCCTAGGAGCTGTGTGCATCACAGCTCTTAGGCCAATGCAGTGCTCCGACTTCTCACCTTTGCTCTTCACACAGCACTTCATTTTCATGTCAGCCAACAACAGGAAATCTAAGACTGCAGCTCTCCCCCCAAACCAGCCTAGAACCAGCCTACAAGTGATGGAACTAACCAAACTTGTATCAGCCCTGCAATTAAAATGTCACAAAACATCCTGCAAGGTAAACCGTTCCATGGAGTGTTTTTATCAGCAGTGCTGGCTCTCAAGTGTAGGAAAAAAAATATTCACTGACACAGATACTTCTGACAGAAAAAACAGGTCACAGCTGCCTGTCCTTCTTCGAATTACAGCAAAAATAAATTTTACAGTATAAGAACTCCGGGAAAGCCGGGGTGGCTCAGCAGGTTAACTGCTCACTTTGAAGCCCCGAGGACAGAGGATTGAATCCCGGCTCCGGCCCAGGCGGACCCACATGCTGAACTGGGGAGTTCCCACAGTTCAGTTCTCTCTCTGTCTCTGTATCTCTCTCTCTGTCAAAAATAAAATTAAAATTAAAAAATTAAAATTAAATAAAAAAGAACTCCATGCTCTGATTCAATAATCTGATTCTTAACATTCAAACCAGTATTAAGTACCATATCATTCAACACAAATATCAAAGAATAATATTTCCTCTAAGCATTCTGTTAATGTCAATTTTACAAGAAGTGATGTGTTAAGAGGATTTTAGTCTGAAAACAGCTTGATATTTTTTTATTGATTGAGATTCAGTTTATTTGTGTGCTTGTATCTGTTTATTTCCAAAAAGAATTTTAAGGTGGCCTTTGACAATAATCAAGATTAGCTGACATCTCAACAATCTGAGACAAAAAATTATTTTAACTAGAAAAAAATATTTAACCCAAAAATGGCAATAAATTAGTCTTTCAGTTACTGCTTTAGAAAGACAATTTGTGTTTTATAGAAATTATTGTCTATTTCTTCAAAATAAAATAAAGATTAAGATATTTCTATCAATCAGTCCTTTATTTTGAGCTAACACTGTTGCTATCTTTATAAAAGAACAAAAATAAACAACTATGTAATTGCAAAGCTTAGATTGCAATTTTCCATTGTATAATTTATTCACATTTTTTAAAAACTCCGTATTCCTTTGTATATAGTTATACGTGAATAAGTAGTGAACAGTTTTACAGCTTCCTTAAAAGATGAGGAACACAGACATTTGTCATAAATACAGCTCTGATTGTTTTCTTTTTAAGAAAATTTTATTAATTTTAAAAGAAGGTTCCAAGTCATTTAATAGGATTACCAGCAATGATAATTTCTGAGATCCATGATATCTGAAACATAATTATAAAAGGCTAAATCCAAAGGACTCCTTCCTACTCTTCCCTTTGTAAGAAAATCTGAGTGATCGGTCGTATCAAGAAAGTTCGGAAGGTTATCGCAGCCTTAGTCATCCTCGGAGTCACTGCCCCTCCTCATGGGGACAGAGCACCGCACCAAGGTCAGCAATGCATCCTCAATTGGTTTCTTCGGGTTTCCCTCCAGATCTGTCTTGACTGCTCCAGACTCAGACAATTTCCACTCCAACTCTGTGCAATGAAGAAAAAGCGAATCACCTTAGACAGTCTGCAGGGTCCCCTCACCCTCCAGTCCATCAAGTCACAGGGTTTCTTCTGAGCAGAAACTAGTCATCAACATCTGATGACCATTTATAATTTTAGTGCCATAATTATCAGGTGCCTAGAGGGAAGGAAAAATATCAGACCTTTAAGGAAAACTAAAATACTTTCAAATACTTTTCCTGAAGATGCGTTCAAATGAGACAGCATATACATTGGAACTTACATGGTACTTAAAAGAAAGAACAAAGACTAAGCCCATCTTTGAATAACTAGTTTCTCAGATTGTAAAATTTCCTGGGAGAAACATTAGCATGAAACATTTAAAGTAAATGCTTTTCGCAGTCCTGCTGGCAATGTAATCATTAAATATAATTTTAGTTACAAAAGGAAATCCCTAAGAGTCATGTCCAATAGCTCCGTCTATCAGAATCAAAGGATAAATGTCTGATGACATCCTGGAACTGATACCTTTGTTCCAAGTAACAGAAAATGAAGAATTAGTGACTAAAGGCTCAGTTCCTTTATTTCACTCTTTAAGTGTATGTAATTAATGTTATTGTTCACTTATACAGAGAAATCATTGTTTTATAAGTCCATTAATTCTTAAATAAGACTTGTTCTTGAAATAAAGATTATATCTACTATTGTACACCTATCTCTCTTCCCTCATGGTACAGACAAAAAGACCAAAACAAGATCCAAACACATATTCAGTTTGAAATGCTATACAACTTTGAACACTGGAAATGTATAACTGATATAACATAGGTGTGTATGTGTGCATATGTGTATATGTTTCCCAGTTGAATATCTTATATAAAGTAGTGTTTAAAGGAGTTAGCAGGAAGCTCAGGCCTCAGTCTCTCTCGTTATGTGTACATACATATTTTGACACATCTGTGTGTAATAAGTGGAAATGAATAAAAAAACATATCTTCCAGGAGTTAAGAAGCAGAATTAAATAAAATTTTAATTTAGTTTAAAAGTTACTAAGATATTTAACTGAGAAAATAATTCTATAGAGATTATTTATATATATACATATACAGTAGACTCTTCATTAACCGAACTCAAGCAACCAGCAGAGTCTGCCGGTTGCTTGAGTTCTGGTTAACAGAGAATCTACTTACATTTATCCAGCCTCTTCCAAGCCCCATGGGTGCCAGTTAACTGAGAGTCTACTGTAGAAACATATAAGCATCTATCACTAAACGTTCACGTGATTTAAACAAAAAGTGACTGATGTGATCTTGAGCTACAACTTAAAATGAAATACACTTGACTGTAGGGACAAATAAAACATATTAGAAATAAATATTAAATAAATATAGCTTACAGTCCATTGTGTCCTCTTTTCACCAAGAATTATTACAGCCCAGTTGTAACTGTCCCCACTGACTGGTCCAAGATGAGAGATTAAATCTGCTTCTTCCCATTTAACAATCACTCACAGAGGGGCAGAGGTGAACTTAACAAATCACCACATCATCGTAACACGTGTCTAGGAAACAGGCACTCTCCTCAATAGAAATATCCCCTCGCCATCTCGACCATGCACTGGTCACTTCTCATGTGCTCTGGACCATCTCAAAGAGGCCCTTACCATCTATCGTCAGGTTCATGCCACCAAACACCAGAGGTCCAATAAACTGAGCCTTGATATCACCTTCAAGGTAAACAAATATTGTGGGAAGATTCCTATCAGGATAATTGGGTATGCAGGTTGTTGAAATGGCTTTGATAAATTTGACGTCAGGAAACTTCCTGGCAAGTCCACTGAAGTGCTGATTTATCAGGGCACAGAGGGGAATTCTACAAAACAGAAATAGAAGCAATTGTGATTCTGCATTATACACAACAAAGCTCAATTCCCCATGTACCCTAAGTAAAACCTCACAAGTGATTCTGCTACTCCAGTCAAGATGAATTGGCATTTTAAAAAATCCTTCTATTATGTTCAGGGAAAGCAGAGAACTCAAAAACTAAAGTCCAATTTAATTTGACCCAACCATGAGTCTGAAATACAGCTTCAATGTCAAAGATAATTGGTATGCCCTTTTACATGAGAGAACATTCAAGATTTAGAATGAGTAAGGCAGGTCAGAAAGCATTTGCTGCTCCAAAGAAACTCCTACACAAGCACTAGGCTCTATAGTCTGAGAACAAGCCTGGTGGTGAGAAGCGCTGGGGCCCACTGCACCACTTGCCATGGACCATTATTATAATACAAAGGCCACCCCCACCACCTACGACAGTGATTCATTACAGAGAATTCTAAAAAGCCAGTTTCTCTACAGGGGTAAATAACATAGGAATTTCTTTTCAATAAAAGCAAAGTCTTCATTGCTATACCATAACAAAGGTATTTGTGTGAGTCTCAAATATTAAAAAGTTTTAACTTTTTAAAAATTAGGCACTAAGGTTTGGGTAAATCAGCAACAAAAACACATAAATCCACCCTCCAATGTGGATTAAGCCCAAGGTGTTTAAGACATAAATTCAAATGAACATTTAAAGACAGAGTATGAGGTCACTCACCCTTGTTTGTAAAGGTGCAAGATTACCCACAAGCCCGCTCCAGCTTTGGTAACTTCTTGAACATAATCCTTTCCTGAGATCTCCAAAACATCTCCAAATTTACTCTTCAGTTTAGCTGCTTTCCACTCAGCCAGTCTCTGTTGCCTGCACAACAGAAGGAGAGTTACACACACACTCATACACACACACACATACATCTTCCAGACAGCAACCTTTGTAAAGGTCCAAGCTTATTTTTTTTCCTCATGGCAAAACAGTTTGATGAAATCTGCAATACTATTATTTAATCATGGTTCTTTCCAAATGTAATCTGTCAGAAAATTCATATTTCAAAATACACACATTTCAGTGCCACACAAGAGAACAAACAGCCCCTCTGGGTTGGCACTAACCTGTACATTTCAATAGCTCGTTCATCTTCCTCATTAAATTCATCTTCATTTTCCTCCAGTTCTTCCAAAGTCATATCTTCATATGTTTTCACTGAATGTAGTTAGCAAAAACCAAAATGGAAAGAATGAACAAACATGAGTTTTGGGGATTTTTTCCTTCCCTTTTTTCCTACAGATGTACATGCAACACCAAAAGACTCCAAGCCCACTAATGCCAGAAAACAAAGTACGTAAGAAATTACACCAATAAAAAGAAGTTGTGGGTAACAAGAGAGCCAGTATGTTGATATCTGCAAGGATAGGAGTGAGAAGTTTCCCAAGTTTATAAAACAAGAGTTGTATTTGCCTGGACTCACCTGGTCTGATTTCCAAGCACAGACACTAAGGAATATCACAGTTCTGTCTCCCAGGAGACAGAAGCTCAGTGGGTGTCCGCCCACAGTAAGCACACCCTTCCTACAGTTAAAGGCATTATCACTGACTCTTGGTATTCTCTCATGCCTGGCAGACAGCTGTATCTTTTCTTTTAAGGTACTGCCATGACATCTGTATTTTGTTTTTATAGCCAACTCTTATTTCTTGACATCAAATCAGGCTTCTGTCCCTGACCCCCACTCCATCACTACACAGACCTACTCTTATGAAGGCCAACAATGACCTCCACTGAAGAGCAACCCATCACTGCCTCCTCTGTGAAAGACCACCCTCCTCTGGCTTCCAGGATTCCTCCCTCCTCTCTTCTCACCTCTAAGGCTGCCCTCCTTTGGACCCTTTGCTGGTTTGACTCCTTCTTTATCTATACTCACTCCCTTGATGACTGCATCTAATGGAATTAACTACTACCAAATTTGTGCTGACTACTCCAGAACGTATGCCTCCAGCCCACATTCTCTGATTTGGAGAAAAACATATCTAACAGCCCACTGTTTCTATTTGTCTCATAAAAAAAATCTCAAGGTTACTACATCCCAAACAGACTTCCTAATCTCACCTCCAGACCAGCTCCTCTCCAACCAAGCCTTCCTCAAATCAGGTGAGGTAACTTCATCCTTCAGGAGGCTCAAGCCCAAAGCCTTGTAGTCACCTTCACCCCTCACAGGATCCATCAGCAAATCCTGATAACTCTACCTTCAAAATTCATCCAGGTCTGATTACTTCTCACCACTTATACCACCACCACACTGGTCCAGGCCAATAGTACCGTACGTATCGCCTGAATTCTTGCAGCAGTTTCCAGATGGTCTCCCTACTTCCTGCCTTGCCCCACATGGTAGCAAGGACGGCGTTGTCAACAAGGAGGATATGTCACTCCTCTGTTCAAACCGTCAATGACTTACACCTCATTAGATGTAAAATCAAGGTCCTTACTGGAAGCTACAAGGTCCTAAGTGGTATGACCCCTAGTAGCCTCTCTCCCGATCATACTGGCTTCCTTGTAGATTTTCCAATATGCTTTTCACTTGCTAAAGCAGCTCAATTCACCACCCTCAGGTCTACCCACATGTCATTCCCAGTGAGGTGCTCTCTAGCCCTATCTAGAATTACACACACCCCTCCAACCCTTTTGAGGCCCTTTCCCTGCTTTACTTTCCTGTATTTCACTTATGTATTATTTCTTGTCTGTCTTTCACTACAATATAAGTTCCATGAGGATAAAGATTTTTGCCTGGCCTGTGCACAGCTAAAGCTCCACTGCCTACAAAGCCTGGCACACAGTAATCATTCAATAAACACTCACTGGACAAATGCTTTGTAACAAATCCTTCTCTAAATTAGCTCTAACATGTAAATAGGGAAAAACTACTAGCCCCTGTGATCAATGGTTCTCAAACTAACTATGAATTAGAAATGCTTGGAAGCACTTGTTTAAAATGAGGTTCCTGGGCCTCACCCGCAGAGATTCTGATTCAGGAGGAACTGGGTGTTTTACAAACACCCCAAGAGATTCTGAGTCAGCTGGTTTACCCACCTTTGAGCAAACCCCTCTCAGCTCCCATACTTTACAGATATCTTACGCTTCCCCAAATTAAGCCATCTGAATGTGCTCAATCAAAGCATAAAGAGAATACAAGCTCAGGAACATACAAACACTAAAAACTTGGAGCACATTTCTATGGCATTATCCCAAGTGAATAACAGACAAGAAGGTACTTTCTTCAGCATTATCCTGTGCTCATCAGACACAGGCAAGAAACTGTGGTGTTGGACAGGGCCTCTGAAGTCTCCTCATTCTATGGACCAGGACTTTGAAGGCTGAGACATCCTGTGACTCACTTGAGGTCCCACAGTGTCCATTCCAGCACTCCAATCTGTGGTTTCCAGACTCCTGCTCAGAGGATCCTTCCACCAAAGCAGTTAGAGGCTTAGAAAGTTGTTTCCTACCCACACAGACACAGAACAAATAAGAATACAAGCAATCTCACCCACAGACTGCTGCTCCTCCTCCTCCTCTGCTTCCTTTTCCAATTCGCTCAAACTTCCCTTTGAGGGCAAGATGCCCTTTTTGCGTAAGATGTCATTCCACTCAGTGTCTGCATTGGGGTCCTAGAGCAGTGGGATCAAGGACACCATGAAAACAAAAGTCCACGATGGAGCATGCCATGTTGGGCAAGGGGTCAACTAGAAAAGGTGGTGGGAAGAAAAGTTCTAACCAAACTACTCTGTGTGCTGTTTCTAAGAAACTGTCAAAGACCTTCAGCTCCTGTGCCCGGGCAATTGTGCCCCGTCCAGCGGGGCACGACAATGCGGCTCGAGGGGGATCCTATGAAGGACAAGAGACAGGAGACACAAAGAAATGGAGGCAAGACAGGATTCTGATCAAGCCTCAAAACTTTATTTCGGCTACAGCGGCATATATACTGTAGGGACAAAGGAGGGCAGGGCTATCTGTTTGGCGGGGTATATGTCAAAAGGTGATTGGTTGGGATAAGTGGCCAAACCGCAGGGGATGTATGTGACTTCTGAACTGGTGCTCTTTTGGGGAAGTGGAAGTTCTTAGAAATGGAGTTTTCTTTGTTAACCTGGATGGTCCCTAACAAGCTCCTATTCTATTCTTCCTGTCCCACACACTAAGCCCCCAAACCCACAGAGGAGCTAGTACTGGGGTACAAATCAGATCTGGTATACAGGTTCTGACCTGGCATTTGTTTACTATTTTTATTAAAGGCCTGAAATGATTCGTTCAATAAATATTTATTAAGTACCTATTATAGGTACCTACTATATGCAAACGATTGCACAGGATGGTAGGGAAGCACAGTGAATGCCAGAATCATCTACTTTAGTCAAGACGAAAGACAAGCAATGAACAATTAAATATATATTACAAATGGTGAGTGGAATGACCAATATCTGCTGACCTAGAGTTATAGGGGGCCTGCACTCCATAGGATAGGCAAGGATATTCTCTCAGAAGAGGTGAAATTTAACTACTACTGGAGGGTGAGAAGGAACCAGACCTGAGGAATGAGAACTTAGGAAATTACTTTTCAGGCAGAGGGACCAGCATGTGCAAAGTGCCCAAGAGCAGAGATATGGAGAATCTCAAAGTTCTGAGCGGCTGCAGAATCAGAGGGAGGAGAGCCTGATGCTGGCCAACAAACCCTTTAATGGCCAGACCTGAGAGAGCTGAGACTCCAGCGGAATAGCTCACAAGGGCTAACACGGATTGGGTACCAGGTGCTAGGAACTCTTCTAAGCCCTTAACCTGTATCTCTTGATTCTGGGTGGTGAGCACATAATGTGATGTATAGACAATGTCATATAGAATTGTACACCTGGAAACTATGTAACTGATATCAATTAATGTCACCCCAATAAATTAAAAAACAAACAACTACTACTACTACTTAGTTAACCCTAACAAGCCTTGGAGGGACGTGGAGTTTGGGAAGACATTACCATGCTGGAACAAGACAAATTTACCAAGATCAAATGTCAGAAGAATAAGTGTCAAAGTGGGCTCCTAGTTCCAAAATCCAGCTGTCCAAACACTGGTTTTGCATGGCTTAGCAGAAACACTACTGGTGTTCCATTGACCTGGTTTGAAATATGAAATCAAGCAGCACTGGAGAAAGGCAATGTGATAACCAGGTTCCAGCCTCAGCTCCATGTCTTCCTGAGATATAACAACAGAAAAATGAACAGAATTCTTTCAACTGGGTGCTCTGGGAAGGCCTCTGAAGAGGTAACATTTTTAAGCAGGGACATGAAGGACAGAGACTACAAAGGAAGCAAGGACAGCCCTGGATCTTCCTCTTCACTATTTAAGAGTGTCTGGCTTGTGGCACTGTAAATGTAGATGATCATCCTCTCCAGCCCCTAACGCCTTCCCCACTCAAAGCCACACTAACTCCATTTCCATTTTGCCGATGAGCCAAAGACGATTTAATCTGAGTGCCTGGCTACAGTGAGATCTGGGAGGCAGCAGAAAGACCCTGGAAGAGGGTCCTTTGACAGTGTTAAATTTTAGTTGTCACGGATTTTTGTTCATAAAAGCATGAATTTTGCGTGGTGTCTTAATTTTCTTTCACTTTTCTTTGGATTTTAATCAAATTACACTAGCAAATTCCAGAGACAATTAAAGGACAAAACCAGGGGATCTAGTTTTATCCATTTTAAGCCATAAAATAACGGGGCAGAGGGACCCTCAGGCTGAGCTCTGGGAGACCGAGGAGGGCACCGCAACCTGAACGAGAAAGTTAGCACCTCCTCCAGCTCCAAGTGGAGTCAGGAAGACGGTTCCGCCACTGTTTTATGTTATGAAACCCCTAGGTGGGACCCTTCACTTCTCTAAGCCTCAGCTTCCTGGTCCGTACATCAGGTCCATAACACATCTACTCAGGTGTCACTGACAGTTAATAAGGAAGAAGTAACTTTGCCAACGTCAAGGAGAGGAAGCCCCAAAGGACGAATATTTGGGGGGTGGGACACAAAGGGGTGGGGACATCTAGCCGGAGGCACCAGGCCCGCCCTCCCACACTGCGCCTGCGCCGGGGCCTAGACTAGCGTGGCCACCTGGTACCCGCGGCGTCCTGTGCTTCTTCCGAAGGCCCAACCGGGACAGTCCGCCGCCAGCGCGGGCACAAAGGCACAAACGAGCCGTCACCGCTTCCAAGTCTCGCGCCCCCGGCTGGCTCACCTGCATCTTATCCCAGACAGTTCAAGCCAGGGCGGCTACGGCGCCCCACCCCTCAGCGCTCTTCCGCGCACGCTCACGCGCACGCGCACAGCCGCCGCCCTGTCTGTTCTCCCAGCCCGGCTTTGGACCCGCCCTCCTGGAGTACGCTGGGCAAGGCTGAGGAAGCAAGGCTTCTGGGTGCATCTGCTCCAGAAACCAGCGTGGAGGCTGTGCGCACGCGCGAGACAGGACACGCCTACTGTCTGCCGGGGCCTCAGAACTCAACATGACCGAGAGCCAAGCCTGGGCCATGCCTTTTGGGGGCAGGTCTCCAGGCTTGGGACAGTAAGACTGGATGGGGGAGGTACCCAGTGGCAGTGCGCCGCCTTCAGCCTTACACCGAAATGTGTAAAAGAGGGCTGGGCCCAAGAAGTCAGAAATAGAAATGTTTCAGTAATTCGGTGCTACAATTAAAAACGATGCAGAGTCACCTGGAATTCACTACGGTTTCAGCTTTGGATAAGGCAGTTCGTTCCTAAGACACATTAATTGAGTTCCTGTTTTATACTAGGCATTATTTTAAGTTCTGCGGCTATCGCTGTGATCACAACAGACAAAACCAGAAAGGTGAAAGTCATTTACCTAGTTGAACTTCAGGCGATCCATATCTGCAAGAGTGCTTAGCCCTACAGGGGCACGCAGTAGGCACCTAGTCAAATCAGCAGAGTCTGAACTGTAAAATGCAGATGCTGGGCTCCAGGCTTCTGCCTACACAGCACTTTGAATTTGAGTTAAGAAAGCAATATCCCTGCCTGGACATCTGCGCTGGTGTTGCCAGTGTTTGAGATTTTTCTCTGCCCTCCCCCCTGGACCAAACCTCTATACTATGGAGGTTCTGACCATACCAGGTTGCTGCCACTCCCAAGCATGTCCCTAGTTTGGATCTTCTGTGGTACAGATCCACAGAGGATGAGATCTGAAATTCACTGGTTGCCAAACCGACCCAGCTTCAAAAGCTGGAGAAGATGGGAGCTGTCACTCACCTGTTGAACCCATGAGAGCATATCTACTGCAACATAGAGCTATATTGGAAAGGGAGGTTTAACTCTTTATTGGTGCTGTGAGCTGCCACTTGGTTACTGAGCTCACTGAACAGTTATCCCATAAGGTAGAGCTGTGGGGAGATGGATGCAGTTCCTAGCTTCAGTAACATGTTTTCCCACTGTTCCAAATAAGTTTTCATAGATTTTGTTGAATTGATGTTTCTCAACTTGTTGCAAACCCTTTGGTCAATCTCTGGAGATCTTGAATGGTTGTCTTTGTTAATCTTGACCAGTTTAATAGGTGTCTCTCTCAGGGGATGGTTTCCCAGAATACCTCATACCTCATTCTGGAGGTCCTACTTAGGTAATTTGTTACACAGCAATAGATAATTAATACAATGGCCAAGCAAGGAGGTAGGACTTGGTTAAGGCAAGCAACCGGTTGATGGAGAGCAGGAAAGGCCTTTCAAATAGGAGGAACAGAAAATGCAAAAGTATGGATGATGGAGGCACTGAGGAAGATTTGAGTTAAAGAAGTGGTTCTCAAAATGTGGTCCTTGCACCAGCATCATCAGTATCACCTGGGAACTTGCTAACAGTGTGACTTCTTGGGTGCCACTCCCACCTACTGAATTCGAATCTCTAGGGATAGAGCCCTACAGGTGTTTCTGAAGCACATTGGAATCTAAGAACCACTGGATTGTAAGAGTTGTTTTTCATCAGCTATTACATAATAGTGGGTTCTTCGTGTGTCCAAATTCTAGGTGGTTTCCCCATATATATATTTTTAAAGGAATTAGAGATAAGGAACTAATAAGTGCTTTCTCTTAATGAATGCCATAGGACCTTAGAGAAAACTGTTCCCCAATACAAGTCACAAGAAGCTGGTAGAGCTACTGGAAGCAGATGCTCAGCCCACTTTTGCTGGGAATAAGTCGCCTCTGATTTTAACCTGAACTTTATTTAGTTCCCACTGTTTTAATGATCCACCCTGCCGTTGTCCTGCACATGCCACCTTAGGCTTTGCAGGACTTGGCTCCTGTGTGTGGTTGATGGTCATTGTGGCAGAGGGAAATGTGGACCTTTGGCTTTAGTGCAATTTAAAAGGGCATATTTCAACTTTGGCTAAACCCATTTAACTGAAATAACTGAAACTTGTTCAGGACTGAAAGAGTAAAAATCAACTTGGATTGAAAAAGAGTAAAACCATCCTTGCTGTTCTCCAGGCTGAGAGGACAGACTCAGACAAAGCCAGCTGCAGAGTTCACAGAGCCCAGCCTTTCTCCCTAGGTCTGGCTGCAGCTGTAAAATGCCATAACAACGCCCACTTTGAGGGACCACTGTTTCTTACCAGTGCTGCCCCGAGACCCACTTTATTGCACCCATCTTTTACTGGGGATGCCCAAATGCTGGGCCATCCTTGCTTACAGTGGTACTCAACACCTAGTTAGTCCCCACTTTTCCTAATGCTGCCTTGGAAACTGCAATCAGCAAATTGCTGATCCCCACTTCCGTTGGACCCTCCTCCGATCCTTCAGGAGGAGCCTTGGCCTTACTAATCTCCTCCCTCTTAGAGACTCGAGCTTCATGGCTCCTCTGGAGTGGCCCCGTCACTGCCCCAAGCCCATGAATCTGATTCTGTTGGGTACAGGCTTGCCCCTGGTGGTCTCTCTCTGCTTGAGCTTTAACAGAAGGAAAATGTTCCTTTGGCCTGTATTTTTGGGAGGGGTGGTGGGGATGTTTATTTGTTTATGTTGATTTTATTACCAATTTTAGATCCCAGGTCCCAGAAAGGAACCCAGAGGACTAGCCATCTTGAAACTGTCAATGATTACTTCTGATCACATTTCAAATCAGCCCCTACCTTTGCCTCCCCATAATTATTAGGTATTTTCTTGTCACAGTCCCACATAAAGATTTAACATTTCATCAAATTATAATCTCTAAAGTTAGTAATAATACCAGCACTCTCCACCTAAGGAACTTGTACCAATAGTTGCAGCAAACAAGAGTTAAGGACTCTGTGACTTGATTAATGCAATCTCTCTGAGTTATTAAGCTAGTATATTACTTCATTACCTTGAATGTCTACTAGACACTTACCTTTTACATGTTCCTTTTTCTCTCAAACATTTTTCAACAGTCTTACTGTACCCTGAATGCTGCCCTACGTCTCAGAAGTTAAAATGAATTAGACACGGCCCGTGCTCTCAGCAGCTTGCTTGTCCTGTGGCTGGGGAGAGAACCAGTGGGCAGCCAGCATGAACAGATGTAAAGCTCTGCTGATGAGGTAAAGAGCTCCAAGCCCAGTGCCAGACAGATGTCCATGGGGGCTTTGAAGCCAACCTGGCTGACACAGGGCATGAGGCAGCGAGCAGGACCATGAACCCAGTACCATATCCCATGAGGGAAGTGGGAGTGCAGATAACAGCACTGAGAAAGGGTGGGACGGCTTAGCCAGAGAAGCAAGCCACCAAGAAGTACGGTGTTTGGGGGAGGATGGAGGGCAATTGGCCAGGAGTACTTCGTGCCGTGAGGGGCCTCTCTCCTCAAGGCATCCTGGGATACTTGGTGTGCTGCACACAGAGCAGCCTCTCCCAGCCCGCCCCCTCCCCCAGAAAGTCCTCAGGGAAAAGAAAGGGTGTAGAGGCACAGCATTTAGAGAAGAGATGGCCAATAAAGGGGGTTATTATCCTGGTCCGAAGATCCAGAATGCTCTGCGGGAGGGGTGGAACTGGAGGAGAGGGAGGCAATGGGAGAAGGGCTAGAAGGAGAGGATTCCAGGGCAGTATGGGGCTGATGGGCTCTGCAGCAGAGGCTGTGGCAGCTGGCAGTGTGGACCGTGGCCAGGTATGCGGGATTCATGGGTTTGTGCTGTTTTGAGGAGTCCTAACGGCTGGGGCACTGGGCCGGGTTGTCAGTCTGAGAAGCTCGCAGTGATTGGCCTGGGTGGGGCGCTCAAGGCCTCAGTAGGTCAGATGCCCGGAAGTTCTGAGGTTGAAGCAGGCAGAGGCCAGAGGTGGCTCTGAGCCCCCTGGAGTGTTCTGGATGCCCTGAGAAGCATCTCAAACACATCAGATCTCAGTCCTCCCATTAGCATCGTCACAAGCCATTCTACTATCTGCCAGCAAGCCACAGGATCTCACAGAAATGTAATTTGTAGTAATTAATGGGGTTGAGCATATGTTTAGAACTGTATGTATATAACTGACCTAGAAATTTGGGGTGTTTGCCCTCCTGTACTAATGGCGTTTTAATCTCTGGGAAAGAAGACAGACATTATATAAGAGAAATGAATGATAGAAGGTCAAGTACAGGTCACTACAGGAGAGTGTCCAGGGAAGTCTGCCTCATGTGGGTCAACTGAGTCCCTGTTGAGAATCCCCTTATTCAGCTTGATTAGAAAAGCATAGCCCACAGCATGCCCCCATCACCCCGACACCCCTCCTCCCACACACACACACACACACACACACACACACACACACAAGCAGAACAGCCCAGGCTGAGACGAGTCACACACACTCAGGATCCAGAACAATTTCAAAGCAGTTCTTCACTTCAGGTTCCAGTCATGCCTTCTCATCCTTTCAGAGAACATTCACAGGAATGTTCAGGAATGGTCTATTTATCGTTCAGCTAGTCTTTTCTCACCCAGACATGGCCTTCACTCCAGAGTTCCAGGGCAGCTCCACAAGTCTGACCCTTCTTGCAGTCACTGGACTACTAACTCGTTTCCTCCAGACCCTCTCTCTTTCCTCTTCCAGGTAGTCTGGTCCACAGGATCCCACCCCTTCTTCTTGGCCTCCAGTTTCTGTAGCAGCCATTGAGTTCATCCAATTGCACTCAGATGAGCTGGGGAGGGGGTTCCACTGGATCCTGCCAGTAGAGCCCCTACCAGCCCCTGACAGGCTTTTGCACTATTGAGCCCCTCCTCCCTCTAGCACATCACAGCATTAGTATTTTGTAAAAAGAATCACTTCCCCGTTCTCAACCTTGAGTTCTGTGTCCACCAAGAACTCTTCCTCTCTTCTTTTAAATCTAAGGCAGCAGGGGATGCCAGGATAGCTCAGCAGGTTGAGTACCTGCCTTGCAACCATGAGGTCCGGGAATTGAGTCCTGGCCCTGGCCCATGCAAACCCATATGCTGAACTGCAGTGAAAATGGTAACCACTGAGCCCATGGTGAAGGTTCTCACCTCCCATATGGGAGGCCCCCAGTTCAGTTCTCACCCTGTGAGGCCCCACATCCACCTGTGTGGATTGAAACTATGTCACACCTAATGATGTACAACTATGGAGACTGCTCTGGGCCCTCCCCTGTTCTCTCTCTCTCTCTCTCTTTCTCTCTCTCAATAAAATAAATCTCAAAAAAAAAATTTAAGGCAGCAGGGCTTATTGGGACAGGGTCACCCAGGTACAAACTGCATCCCCTGAATGGGGTCCTGTTGCAGATTACTCCTCAAGTGAGGGAAGCGATGTTTGCCATTCCCAGGCCCAGGCTTTAAAACATTGTCCCGGAGCACAGACTGGTGGCAAACCAGCTTCCATAACGCAGGGCATAGTTAGGCGATGACTTACAGGCTCAAAAAATGGAGTTGCTCCACTGATCTGGGTCACCCACATTGGGACTCTACGTAATCCAAATCCCATTACCAAAATGCCTCTGTGTTTTCTAGCTGAGTGAGAAGGGACCCTATCGCCTGATTAAAAAAAAAAAAAAGTACATTTTACAATGCCATCCATTATTTAAGTGCTAGTCAAGCTTACATCACTCTCCAGTGGTTTTCCTGCCCACAAATGTACCTCACTCTTCTCCTGCTTGAGGCCATGGTGAGTTTTTCCCAGGAATGGTGACAAATGGTAGCTCTTCCCATGACCGCTTCTCCTTCAGAGTCTGCAGCCACATTGACTTACTGCCCAGTAGCTCAGTGACCTTGCATCCTCATAGGTGCCATGCAATGAATGCCTCTCCTCTTGGGCTCTGCTTTATTACAGCAATTCCCTATGTTCCATTTTAGCAATGTCTGGAAGACCGAGAGTGTAAATGAAATAAGTCCTACTTCCTTTTCCTTCAGGGTTTCTATTGATTGATTGTGACTTAATCTCTTGAGGCAAATTGATGGTTTTAATACTAAACTGAAATGTTCAGAGTCAGCAAAGAGATAAAAGAATTGAGCAAAACATGAAATTATGCGGAAGTGGAATTTTACCACCTTTCCAACCGAGTTTGCCTGGGCCAGGCATATCTGTTCTTTCAGGTATTGCGATACACAAGGTAAATGCCTTCATAAAGACTAAGAAAACCAGAGTGTCTAAACATATTGAATTGGAAAAGAACATGAAGCCCCAAGAAGAGAAGGGGGAGGGTCCCTGCTTAACTTCTCGAAATTCTTGTGGATCCCAAATGGGCCCCATAGCAGGCATGGCTCTGTAATACTGAGTCATGGTGAACTTCCTGTTTTCCTTGTTTCCAGCTTTCATATAGTTTTTATTTTATTTTATAAGTTTGAGAGAAGGTAAGAGAGAGACAGAGACAGAGAGAGAGAGAAGGGAGAAGGGCTCAGAGCAGTCTCCGTAGTTGTACACCATTAGCTGTGACATAGTTTCATTCCACACAGGTGGATGTGGGGACATGTGAGGCAGGAACTAAACTGGGGACCTCCCACACAGGAGGTGAAAGCCTTCGCTCTGGGGCTCAGCAGTTACCAGTTGCATCACAGTTCAGCTCACGGGCCTGCACAGGCCTGGGCAGGTTTTTGATCCCTGGACCTCGTGGTTGCAAGGCAAGTGCTCAACCTATTAAGCTATCCCAGCATCCCTCTGCTCTGTTCTTGTACGAGGCATGTCATGGCTACCTAACGAGTCAGGGCTGGGGTGGCAGAGGTTGCAGCCTTGTAACTTCATGTGCAACTCAATTGTGTACCTGCACCCCATTTGACTGCTATTGCCTGCCAGAGGCCAACTCCGTGCTGATGATGAGCCATAGATATTGGAGTCAGTTGTGCTAGGCTTCAGTTTTGACTGCCATTTAGTGACAGGCCTTGGGTAAGTAATTTCTATGAGTGTCGGTTTTCTCATGCCCTAAAGATCTGAAAATGATGTCATCTGATTGTACATTTTTATTTTCTTTTTCAGAATTCAGTGGCAAAGGAAGCTGGATCAGATGGGACAACCCAGCAATTAATTTGACCAAATGTCAAATTCCTCTCTGTGAACAATATTTAAAGATAATTCTCTTGCTCTCTATTTATTCGAATATTCAGTTGTATGGAGAATAAAGTAGCATTGACACATCTTCATTTCTTATTGGAAAGTC
>PVKE010017017.1:0-31269 GCA_004027555.1 Craseonycteris thonglongyai
AGAAATTCCATTTGTTGATGGTTTCCTTTGCTATGCAGAAATGTTGTAGTTTGATATAGTCCCATAAAGAAGTTGTGGTACATTTACACAATGGAATACTACTCAGCAATAAGAAAAAATGAAATTACAACCATTTGTGACAACATGGATGGACCTTGAAACCATCTTATTAAGCAAGGAATGCCAGACTAAAAAAATCAAGAACCATATGACCTCACTCATAGGTGGAATATAAAACTGAAAGTAACAAAGAAACAAAACCTTGTGGACACAGTCAATAGTTTAGTGGTTACCTGAGGGTAAGGGGGGAGGTAGGTGGGTGAGTGGGTGGTGGTAATTTTTACCAACCTAGGTCACCCCAATACATTTAACAGTTAAAAAGAAAAAAAAGAAATTCCCTTCCACTCCTAATTTACTAAAAGATTTCTTTAATAATAAACATGATTTAAAAAAAGTCTTCTCTTTCTCTATTGAAACGATATATGGTGTTTATCTTTTACTATAGTCATGTAGAGAATCACATTCATAGATTTTCTAACATTAAGTCAACTTTCCATAAACGATTTGCCATGGTTTAGTATCATTTCTCTATACGCTGTAGAATTTAATCTGATAATCCACATTACTTGTGATTTTTGCCTCTATATCCATAAATAAAATGGGCCTGTCAGTATCTGATTTTGGCATCGGGTTCATGAAGTCCTTATCAAGTGAGTTGGAGAGTATTTCCTTTTTTTTTTCTAGTCTCAGGAAGAGTATTTTTTTTAATGTCGGGATGATCGCTTCCTTAAAGAACTTGCTTATGAAATCACGTGGGCCTGGTATGTAATGTGGGACTATTTTAAAACATTGTTTTCATTTCTGTAATTGTTCTAAGAGTTCTCAGCTTAAAAAAAAAAAATGGTACCTTGAGTAAATTTTGTGATTTTCCTAGGGAATTATGTATTTATCAGAGTTTTCAAATTTCTGTTGCTAAAATTCCTTTTATCTCATTAGGCAGCACTGTATCTAGAGTCTGTTGCCTTTTTCATCATAGCATTACTTGTTTGTGAATACTTGTCTTAATGTGTTACAAATATTTATGTTGCAAACGTTTGCAAATGACATAGAGATGTACATGCGCATATCTACTCTGTATATATGCATGGTCTGGAAGAAAAAGGCCAGGCATTCCTCGCCTCTTGCTTTCTCCTTCCCGTCTTATCTTCCGAGTTGGGCCCGGGGCCTGGAAGAGACAGCTCGGGAGGCCGGGGCTGTGGGGAGGGCTCCAGGACAGCCCAGTTCCTAGGAATTCTTCGAACCCCTCCTAGATGAGCATCTTCAGCCAAGAGGACTCCACCCATTTGGGTTTCGATTTCCCAGACTCCCCTGATGGGGTCAGCAGAGGCCTCGTGCGGGAAGAGAAGGGCCTGTGAGTGCCAGACACCCACCTGGGCAGCTCCGGCTTTGGGTCTCTGAGCAGAGAAGTCATGCCAGTCCCCTTGCCTGCAAGCCATGCCAGCCTCCTGCATGTCTGCCTGGGAGAAGCAGTGGGGGAGTGTCAGCCGGCACCGGTGCAGGGGCATTTTTTGCCTCGGAGGGAGAATGTCCCATCATTTCGGAGCACACGGAGCAAGGCCGAGGTCACCCATCAGAGACTCAGGATGGGCGACCTGAGGGAGGAGGCAGGGCTGCAGCAGGTAGCGCTCAGGTGTGCCCTGCACAGATCCAGTGTCGTCATTGATGCCGGCCATGGGGGTGGCAATGGCACCCACTCCAGTGTCTCTAGGTGGAGACCAGGAAGAGGAGCCAAGCAGAGGGTGAGTTGGTTGAGGGGCTCCTGTCTTTGTCTTGGAAAACTGACCAAAATAGTTCAGTGTCCTCTCTGTCTCTCTGTCTGTCTCTCTGTCTCTGTCTCTCTCTCTCTTTCTCTATCTCTCCCTGTCTCTCTTTCTCCTGCTTTCTGTTTTCAGCCAAAGACTGGACAGCAGGAAAGAAGCCGTTTTTCTCTTCCAGATTGAGTAGTGAGTCACCAGGAGCAATGACAAAGGAGGAAGAAAAGAGGCCGCATGGATCCACCCCTCGCCTCCCCTGGTACACTCCCAGCCCAGCAGGACTGGAGGGTGTGAAACACAGTTGCCAAATCGCATGAGTCTCTAAGAAGATCCATATGTGTGGGCTGCACTGAGTTTCCGAGCTCCGGGAGTGGGGCCGCTAACATCATCTGCTGGGTGGGAGTACAGTTCTCTCCCGTCGGGGGAGGTTACCGGCCACTGGACTTGACACTGTCAGGCTCATGGGGAACCAGGTTGGGAGCTCAAGGTGCAAGTGTGCGTGGGGTGTGGAAGAAAGGAGAGGGCAGGGAACAGAGTCAAGAGGAAGAATGACGCGTCTCAGCTAGAGTCCCTGAAGCAATAGAGAGGAGTCTGGATGCTCCAACACACCGAGTTTTCTTTGAAAATTCTTCCCGTGCCAGGAGAGTTTTGGGGGAGCCACTGTGCAGATGGAGGCCAGGCCATTTGCTACGTCATGGGAAGTCTGAGACTCCTTGTACCCCCAACGCATCCTTCAGGGCCAAGGAAATCTCTTCCCCCTCACTCCGTTCACTTCCAAACTGTAGCTCCCCCGGGGTGGACAGTAGCAGATGGCAGACAGCTGTGGGCCACATCCGGTTTTTCTGGGACCCGAGGAGGGCACAAAGGCCAGCTGGCATTCCAGGGGCTACCCTGGAGGCACGTCTCCAAAGCTTTGGGGTGGTGCCCCCCGACACTCTACCCAGATCCGCCTTGGAAAGACTTGATGTTTTCCCTCCGTCTTCCACGCCTGCGCTCCCTTCCAGCTGCCATTGGATCACACCGAGGATTTTGTAAGCGTGGCAGCTGCTTCCCAGATGTGTGTTTTCTCCAGAGGTGGCCAGACCCAAACTTGAGGAACTTTGGAAGGACTGGCTGGGGACAGTGGGGACAGGCCCCGGGAGAGTGCTCTGAGCATATGTTGACCTAGGGGAGCAAGCACAGCGCCCACCTGAAGACCCCATAGTAAAGCTTGATAATTAGAACTGCAGGGGCAGGGGGAGGGATCTATGGTGTTCTCAGCTCTTCTCTCCAAAAATCTGTGTCCAAACATATGGCTTTACTGTATCTGCCAGATACCCTGACTCATTTCGTGTGTGCATCTGTGTGTGTGTATATGTATGTGCATGTGTACGTATACACATGTGTGTATGTGCATGTGCGTGTGTGTGTGTATGAGAGGAAACCAAAGAAATAAATAAATAACCAGAATTATTTTTTTTTGTGACAGGAGAGGGACTGTGCCCTAGGAATTGGTTCTTCCAGGTCAAGAGGTCAACCAAAGTTTCTATCTGGAAGTTTGGAGAAGGTGGCATCACTATTGGTGGGAGAAACGTCTCAAGTTGTGGCAAACAGGTGACTGGTTCTTCTGCACCTGCCCACACTGCGCTGAGTGCTCAGCAGCTTTTGACCAAAAAAACCAGCATGACTCCCATGCCCCACCCTCCCTAGTCACCCATCTCACCCCAAGTGACTTTTGTTTGATTCCCCCAAATGAAAAAAGTTCTCAAAGGAAAACATTTTGCCTATGTGGAAGGGGTGAAACAAAAACACGGCAGAAACGCTAAATGGCGTCCGAATCGACCAGGAGTTCAAAAGCCATTTCGAGCCATGGAAGAAGCGTCTTGCTAGGTGCTTTGCATCACACAGAGAGGACTTCGAATGTGACTGCAGTTTAACCATGTGAGAGTAAATACACAATTTTTAACAAACAAATTTTGGGTTTGGGGGTCCCGCCTCATATGTTTGTATGTGTGCACATACATGTTTGTTTGACATGTAGGACACAGCTGTCTCTCGGGAGGTCTTGGGTCTACCATTTCCTGTGCCTTCATCGCTCCTGCGTTTCTCACCGGGAGTCTCAGTTGCCTGTACTCTGGCTCCCCTGTGACCATTCTTGAGGTTTTCCTTTGTGTTCTTCACACAGCAGGTAGAGATGATGTGCTCAGAAGTAAAACTGGGCCATCTCATTCCCCTGTGGAAAGCCCTTCAATGCTTCCCTTCCCTCTACAATAAAATACAAACTCCTCACCGTGGCCGATGAGCCCTGGAGGCGCTGGACTCCAAATGGCCTCCCAACCTCCTCTCCTCCTTGCTCAGTCTCTGCCATGCTGGCTGCCTTGGGTTTCTCAAACTAGACAAGGTCATTGCCAACCTCAAGTCTTTACCCAAAGTCATTGTCGACCTCAAGTCTTTACCCAAGGTCATTGCCGACCTCAAGGCTTTGCCCAACCCGTCCCTGAGTCTGCCTGCTTCTCTTCTCTACTTTCTATAGACTGGCTCCTCACCCGCTGGTCTTTCTGACCACCTGATGGAAAATAAGTCCTCCCATTAGCCTCCTCTGTTCTAGCTCACAGCCTGTGCCTCTGAAAAACTCACTCCCGGTGTAAGTCACATGTTATACTCACACATTCACTTGTTACTTGTCCCCATTTGACTGTGAGCCTCCTGAGGGCAGAAACCAGGGCGACTTTGTGCCCTGTACTAATAAACATCCTGAATATTTACTAAATGAGTGAATAAACTGTGTCTTTATGTTCTTTGGAAGATTCCCCACTGTATTGGTTCGGTTTTATTCCCCCACACATCAGTAAGATAAAATCTTTTAATGTTAGGGACTGACATAGGATGACTATAGGCCCGGTCGTCTTATACGCCGGAAAATATGGTACGTGCTATTCTAGGCATTTCATATAACCAAGGTCATCTTGCTAGCCTCGCGGTAAGAAGAGCACACACTCAAAAGCAAGTCCTTTCCACAAAAGCAAAGCTGCTGCTCTTATCTGAATGCTTTTCGCTTTCGAGAGGACTTGTGAAAATGCGGTCTCGAGTGGCCCATGTCCTCCGCCTGGCATCTGGAAACCTCAGCCCAGTCTTACCGCTCCTACAGCCTCTGTCCTCACCCAGCAGCGGGTAGAGCTCTGGGACAGGGCCCGGACATCCAGGTGGACCTACACTAATCACGTCTCCCCTCAGGGGCTCAGATCTGTAGAGCGATAGGGTTCTGGGGAGGAACCAAGGTGGTTGCTAAGGGCCCCCCGGCTGCAACCGTATGGGACAGAAGAGGTGGCCCGAGGCTGGGCTCTGAGCAGCCCCTGGGTGAGGGGGTGAGGGGCGGCCAAGGCAGCGAGGGGAAGCAGCTGGAGTGGGTGGCTGATTCCTGGCTCTGACCCTTGGGGCTGCGCCTGCAGCTCCTGCCTGGCTCCCGCACCTCGGCTAAGAATAGCCCAGCTCCTTCCTGCTGCTGGCTGCCCCCGGAGCCCGGAGGAAAGAGCCTGGCTTGCTAACCTCAGGCTGGGCTGTCCCTTCCGGCGATTCTCTCCTCCGCTCTGGGAATCAAAGGGCCCCAGCAATCTCGGGTCTGATGTTACCGCTAAGAATAGCGCTGAGCCATGCGGGGCAGGGTGCTGGGAAGCTGGGGGTCCCGAAACTGACCACTACCAGTTCTGGGGGCCAAGGGCTGGGAGGACGGAGGTTTGTGGGGAAGGGAGCGAGGTCTCAAGGGTCTGGGAGGTAAGCTCAGGTGACAGCAGAGAGTGGGAGACGAAGGCCCCAAGGTAACAGAAGGTTCTGGTCCCTCCTGGTTCTGACTGAGCAGAGGCCTGAAGAAGCGGCCAGTGACAGACCCAGAAAGCAAATCCCATGTGAGGGGACCGGCCACACTCTGACCCCTGAGGTGACCTTAGGACCATTACTAGGCCCCAGTGACTAGGGGAGTGTGTCATTTATCACCCAAACAGGGACATGTTTTGACAGTGAAAGGGGACACAGCTAGTAAGTACATCAGGGCAGCAAGTATAAACGGAGACAGTCCCGAGGAAACCTGAACATCTAGGTTCCCTAATGGCTGGCGGGCCAAGTTCCCCTCTGCCTGGATTTCTCCATAAGAAGAGATGAAATGTAATAGATAAATAAATAAAAAATAAGAGCTTTAGGAATGGAAGGACCACAGGAATCAAGGATGAGGGCCACACATCCTGGCATTTCCTATCCTTGTACCTTGAGTCGTGGTTAATTACAGCCACTGCCCAGAGCTGGGGAGCAGGGCCCGTCTCAGGAACCCCCTCCTGGCTGGGGGCGGTGGGGGCGGGGGCTCCAGCTGGAGACGCAGCTGCCCTGACAAGCCAGGAGCTTTTCCTCAGTGCAATCCCCGCAGGTCAACCCCAGAGAGAGCCCGTGCCCTGTCTTTTACTCCCAAATAATGCTGGTGCCCTCTGAGCTGCTCACTATCTCTACCACTCGCTTGACCCAACAGATCCATTGCTGATTCATTAGTGAGCATGCCAGGGACAGGTCGGATGCTCTGTGCCAGCTTCTGTGTTAATTTCTGGAGGCAAAAACAAACAGGGCAGTGGCCCCGCCCCATAAGGACCTCTGGGTCTGGCAGGGGCAGCCAGCTAAGCGGAGCTGCTTAGCGGAGAAACCGGCTCAGAGCCGCCTTTGCAGAATCCTCAGGACCTGCCCACCCACCACTACTGTGCACACAGCAGAAACCTTGCTAAAGTGATGATGGGGTTTACCCAGAGGCGCTCTGCAGTCTCAGGGAGAAAGGTGGGCTTTGGAGCCAGTCGGACCTGGGTTCGGATGCTGGCTCTGCTCACTCACCAGCTGCGTGCATGTCAGCCAGGTCCGTGAGGCAGAAAGACTAGCACGGCTAGTAACTGGCAAGTCTAACACTTCGAATTCTGTGAACAAGTGCTATGTCCTTAGAAGAGGAGTACCCAGGGGGAAGCAGGCTTTGAAATCAGACAGACCTGCTTTTAATGCCAAATTTAAGACTTAACAGTGGCGTGCAAGGCAGGTGGACTGACTTTTCTATATCTCAGTTGTCTAATCTACTCGGATTAATGGGGTAATAGCTACAGTATAGAGGTTGTGGGAGATATGGAATAAAAACAATCACATCACATAAATAACTGTTATTATTCCCAGAAAGACCTCTGGAGAAACATGTGCCCTGGGAATTATAATAAGTCCATATAAAATGGAACTGAAGCAACCTGGTGGCAGAGATAGGAAGTTTTCTGAATGCACTGTCTCCTAAATTAATCCTTAAAATGAGCAAGAATAACTAGGTTAGATGTTCTCACACTTCAGAATTTCAACAACTTCAAAAATAAAAAAAATACTTTGGGGACAGATCTAGGGGAAAGTTTTCAAAAACAGCAATTTTCTGAAATATATATATATATATATATATATATATATATATATATACACACACACACACACACACACACACACACATTCAAAGAACCAATAATAACCAAGACGATATGGAAGAGAACCAAGGCTGGAGATCGTATGTTGTTCTATATCAAGATCAATTATAAAGATATAATCATGAAGAGCACATGGTTTTGGAACAATAAGAGACAAACTGATGGCCGGCACAGAAGAGAGCGTTCAGAACTACACCCACAAGCATTTGGTCATCTGATTTGTAACAAAGGTAACAATGCAGAGATGACGAAGACTACTGAAGAGGAAGAAGGAAGTGTGAGGAGCACAAGGAAAGAGTATGGATGATCCTAGAACCAAGGGCCGCAAGAGCTTTGGGAAGGAGGGTGAGATTAATAGTGTCAAGAACTACAGATGTGTGTTACACTGAAAAGTTACTTTGAATTTGGCTTTCAAGAGATTGTTGTAACACAAGTGTGAGCTCTCCTGGCAAAGTGGATATGCACTGGATTGGAGTGGAAATGATGGGTTAGAGGGAGAAATATCAGGATGATCCTCACACGGAATCCATAGCCGGCAGGCCTTACTTCTTCAGTAAGGATAATAGAGACTTGGGTGTGTCTAAACGCTGAGGACACAGTGACGGTTGAGAAGGAAAGTAAAGCCTATATGCTATGAGGATATTAATATAATATGTTGCTGGTCCTGAGGAAGTTCTGAGGGGAGAAAGGAAACTGAGTCAAGAATAACAGGTAGATAAACTGTATTTTATGAATCTTTAAATGTCTCCGGAAACTTATTATTAACATTTCAGTTAAATAGCCTCACTTCTTGCCCATCCTCAGTTATATCTCCAAGGCCTTTTAACTGCTTAAAAATATATATTTTGAAATATTTCAGGCATAAAAAGGGCTACCAAGAGTGATTTAAAAGATTTGTGAGTCCTCCACTCACCTTAAAAAATCAAACACTATCAATGGGGTACAAAACACTTTGTACCCCATTTCTGGTCAGGATTTTCCTCCCCTGCTCCTTGAGTGTAGCATTTATCTCTGAACCCTTCTTTATACTTATAATGCATTTGCATTTATCTCTAAGTGATAGATACTGCATGTACATTTGTGCATTTAAAATAAATGGCATCATACTCTATGTATTTCATAACTTGACTTTAGGCCTCGATATTTTTGTGATATTTATTTGTATTATACATTCAACTCCAGTCTATTGATTTTTAGTGGTGTATAGTATCCCATTATGTAGAGATTTCATAATTTATTTATCTCCTCTTGTATTGATCATTTCCAGTATTTTCTACATACAGAGACTTGCTTAATGGTCTAATAATACAAGTTTAATTTTCATAAGTGTACTGTGGTATGAACATAATGTGCATTTGCCAGTTGTTGGATCCAAAGTTTAATATACAATCAGTGAATAAGTGTGTTCATTCTGTCATTTAATCTCCTATTTCTAGCTAATTTTTGCCTGTTTGGGGTCTTGTTCCAGATCCCACATCGAGTGGGCCTTATTTCTTTTCCTTTTATTCTACTTTAAACCAAAATGTGCACTGGGCCTATTATTTAAAAAATCCCTCAAGGCATCTTGTCATGAACACAGGTTCATGGCTCTGCTTTCTTGTTCCTTTAGAGATTCCTTGCTTTGCATTTAAAAGGATTGTATTCTATTGTGCTTTACAGCAGGACATTTCAGGGTACCTAGTCCACCCTATGATTAAAGATGGAAGTCTCCTACAGTTTCTAGTCTCCCAACACAGGTGGTGGTTACTCAAGCAGAAAATGTCATAGTCATGCATTCTTTCAGTAAACATTATTCTGTGCTTGGGACCTGTGCTTGAAGATGCACTGGGATACATCCCAGTAGTATGTGTGCCCAAGAGGACTAAGGAACTGATCAGAACAGAGCAGTTTTGAGCAGTGTCCCTAACCCAGCCCACAAGGACCTGCCAACCTGGGAGGTTTGAAAGAATCTCAGTCACATACAGAAGATGTCCGGTAAGCAACGTGGTGGTGGGTGACAAAGGAGACTTGGTATTGTAGTGGGACCTTGATCATTGGAAAGAGACATTTCGGTCTGACACAAAAAGAAAAGGAAAGTTGACGTTACCTCAGCCAGAGGCTACTATGATTGGTGTTTCGCCAGAAAATTCTGAGACGTTTGTGCTAACCACTGGAGCACAGAGTGACAGCGATGGTGAGAGATAGCAAAACCAGCGAAGAACTGCGACAACGCGCCATGGATTGGCAGTGACTTCCACACTGAAGATTTTGTTTGTCTGTTTGTTTTTTTGGTGGGGGAAGAAGAGTTTAAAAAGATCTCAACATTTTCAAATGTGTGTGTGTGTGTGTGTTATTTTTCTTTCTTTTTCTTAATTTTTATTTCAGCTTCCAGCTTTATTTCAACTTCACAGGACTGCTTTGAAGTTCTGTTATGAAACATTATCTAGAGTCATTTGTGTGCCAGTATCTCTAAGTAACGTACAAATATTAAGGTTTTTGGCTGTTTAAAAGGCCTTTCTAGATACAGAAGCTCTAAAACAGATTTGTTCATAACACCCTCTAATCCTGCTTTCACTCTGTGACCTTAGGTGTCCTGTGTTGTACAAATCCAGTTTATTCCTGAAAACATTTTGGATATTGAAATTTCAAATTGTTTTAGCCCATATGTAATTATTTTAAGTGAGAAAAATAAAATCTTAAAGCCCTAACCAATATCCCAATATCACTAAAACACTCTTAGAAATCTAGAGAAGAATCCATGGAGGATTCCTGAAAGGTTTAAGGAACTGGAAACACCGATTACACTGAATGGGATCTGTGTAACTATATTGTTCAGTATCCAACAGAAATTGTGTTGTCCTCTCTACCTGCTTCAGCTTCTTTTTTGTCCTTCACGCTCGACTCTCTTTTTAGTGACCGGGTTTTTTGTCTTTTTTGTTTGTTTGCTTGTTTTTCTGAGGCCTCTTTGGTCCTGGTGCTATTTTCACAGGCTTTCCCTCTTCCTTAGAAGGCATTTCCACTTGCCGGTGTGGGAAAGATGACAGCCATACCACACAAGTTTAAACAACAATCAAGAATGCAAGCAAGAGAGAAGTCGGCTTGCAGGGGAAACAGCTAAGACAGACGGCAGGGCGCCCCCTGGGCACTAGCCCAGACTTGTGATCATATGACGAGATTTCGCTGGCCCTGGCATGCAGACACTTTTCTAGAAGGATTTCAATTAGGGTGATGCATGTAGGGCAAAGTGGTTTCAAGTCATTATAGGGAATATTTGGAGAGTGAGATTCAGGCAGTAAATTCAACATCTGTATTATGTCCTGGGCATCCAATGTCTTGTTTAAAACAAGTGAACAAACAAAATAAAAACTAGAAAATAAATACCAACAAAATATAAAAAATAAGACCAATTACCCTACTTATGTAATTTCTTATAGTTCCTGTCTTCTGATTGGACCACAAACTCCTATGTGGAAATGACCCCATTTTACAACTCAGTCCAACAAAGGATGCCAGCGACCTGCCTGGTAGTTGGCCCTGTGCCAGGCAGCAGCTTATGACACTACTGGAGCAGCAGGCCGAGTCTAGAAGCTTCTTCCAGAGACTATTTGTTTCTTCCCAGTTTCCACGTCAGGATTCCATGTATCTGCCACTAAGTAAATGGGTTATTTCTCCATAGCACCCCAACTCCTCAAAGCAAATCAAACCCTCCCTCTCCACGACCAGCAAGCCAAAGCCTGACCATTGATACCAATACGCTCCAATGTGATGGGCAAAGTAAGAGCATGGAGCGTTAGGCCGTGATGAATCACTGCCCACTGTGCATGATTCGCATGTACTTTAGAGAAAAGCCGAAAGAAATAAAAATACGTATGGGAAATCAGATACCCTTCTCCCACCAAACTGCAACTTTTAGTCCTAATCACTTCTCCTACCCCTGCTTTCCTTATTTCTCCAAAACAACCTTTTCTTTTCTTTTCAAAAGATCTTTCACTTTCTTGGATGAAGTTTCCTGTGTCAAAAAATCCTAGCTTTTCCTTCAGAGGATCCCAGAAACTCAAAAGTTTCCTCCCCACCCCTGTTCTCTGCTCCAGGGCTTCTGATAGTTCTAGGGTCAAAAGCCCCTAACTATTTTCCTACACTCACCAGAGAAAGGGCATCCTCTTTCACTCCTTGGTTCTCTGAATAGACTCTGACGTATTTCAACCGGCCAGCTAAACTTCCAGAGGAAATCTGGCTCTAAGCTTCCAGAAGTGACCTTCCTCTTTCGTTCTTTCTTTGTGTTTAGAGAAGGAAAGAGCAAGAGGACAATGTGAGCCCTGAAAAGCTCTCATGTACCCAACGGGGCAAAACATCTCCTCATCTTCTGAGCACCGGTCACTCATCCAGACTGACTTCCTCCTGCCCTTGTCCTTTGGAGACCCCGAGGACAGTATTTATTGAGGAGGCAGTTTGCACAGATGCCCCAGGCCAGCATGGTCTGACAGAGATATGTTGTAAATCACATATGTAATTAAAAAAGTAAAAATAAACAGGTCCATTAATTTGATTAATAAACTTTCTATAACACAATCTGCTCAAAGTCTTATCTTCCAATATGTAATCAAGAAAAAGCTGTCCATGAGCTGTTTTAGATTCTTTTCTTCTTACTAAGTGTATTTTACACACCAAATTTAGATACTCAATTTTTATGGGGAGTAGCAGAAGTGTTTACAGTTGAAAAAGTATATTCATAAACCTAAGGTGTTCCAAACATACTTAAAAGTTTGTTTATAACTAAAAAGTTATTCCCCTTTTATATTTGCATCTATATTGACATACCGGCTAATTTTTTTTTTTTTTTTTAAGAAAATAGTTGCTTTGACTTGAAAGCAAAAGATACCAGTTACAAACCTACGCTTGTCTAAGTAAGTTCGTTAACTCTTGTGTTAACTTAGTATTACTATCATTGAACAAAATGGCATTGACAGGTTGAAACTCTTGATCAGCATAGAGTTCTTCATATTTTTCTTGTAGTTTTGTAGCCAGTTTACACAATGCTGCCAATTACAATAAAAATCTAGTGCATATTGACTCATGTCCAAAAACTGTACAAATCATTATTGTTGATTATATTATGAAAATTTTCAATGTCATCTTGCAAATTTGTATGTGACTACCTAGGTCACAGATAAGTTTTTCCTTTTCTTGGACCATCAAATTTAGCTTATTCATAAGCTGAGTAATATTGGTGTGAAAATATAAATCACACTGCCAGTTTTTTTGTCTTTGGTTATTAAATGTTTGGCAAATATTCTTCTGTTTTCAAGAATATCTTAAATTGGAGTTAATAGTATAGTATATCTTTGTAAAACCCTTCCACGACTTAACTAAAGGGCTTTGATAAAGAAGTCATGATGCCACTACATCACTGTCTTCTACTTCTTTCAACAGTTCTATTCACTTGTAATGATTCACTACATTTGTATGTATACACTGAATGATTTTTAACAATTGTACCCCAGACAAAGTTCATGGAGTCTGCCTCAGAAAACTGAGTATAAATATTTGTAGGATGTATCACCCAGTGAAACAAAGACATAAAGGAAACATCAGTTTCTTTTTTTAAGTTCCAATAAATCTGGATTTTTGGAACTAACATAGCTGAAAAAACTGTTTGTTGTGTTAGAAATTAATTTTTTAATAACTAGCCAAAATTCTTCTTTGACAGACGTAACTATTGAAAAATACCTATGACATGAGTTTGGTATTTTAGGCCATGAATGGACAATATTTTTTTGTAAATTCAGAAGTACTTAGAGACAAAACATATCCCAAGTAATAACTGGGCAGTGTCTTTTCTATCTTGTGACTCCCTTAAAGCTAAAAAAAGAAAAAAAATCAAAACAAACTTTGCAATGTTTTAGATTTTGAATCAATTAATATTTGATACTGTTAAAAAGCTCATTTATTCATAGGCAATTGTTTAGTAGCTCCATTGAAGTCCTTACTTCTTGTGGAATATCTCTTTTTAGTATCTCCCTTAACATTTTTAAACAAAATTTCAATAATGGAGACAATAGTTTCTTTGACACCTTGCCATCTAAAAATGTATGTGTAAGGATGTGTGTATGTGAGAATCAAAACAATTTTATATCTGGCCAAAGGGACATACTCAGATCCTATTAAAAGTCTTCAAAATGTGTGGCAACATGGATGGATCTAGAAGACATTATGCTAAGGGAAATGAGTCAGTCACAGGAAAGCAAATACTGCATGATTCCAGCTATATGCAGTTTCTAAACTAGTCAAACTTATAGAAGCAGAAAATGGAATGTTGGTGAGCAGGGGGTGGGGGAGGAGGAGTAGGGGGATTGTTCAGTGGGTATGAAGTTCAGTTACACAAGATAAGTCCATTCTAGAGATCTGCTGTACCATCTAGTGACATCCTGATAAATCCATCGTAAGTTGAAAATATTTTGAAAGTTGGATATGCTCTTACCTAACCAATTGAATGTCATAGCTTGACATAGCCTACCTTGAATATGCTTAGAACCCTTATATTAGCCTACTGTTAGGCAATTACCTTGAGTTTCACCTCAAGAGATTTTAACTCAAGACTCACTGCCTCCCTCTTCTTCTCACAAGAAGCAGAAGACACAGATGGGCATTAGTAGACATGATGGGTTGTGAAAACACAAAACACAATATCCAACCAACATGGGCAACACAGCAAAGGGACCCAAGGAAACTTTAGGCAGTGATAGAAAAAAACAAAAACAAACTGAACCAATCTAGGAGCATGACCTAGATCAGTGAAGTATTTACAGTAATACTAGAAACAATGCGTGTGCCCGACAGGCACACTGGAATACAATTACAGTGAGAGTCGGCTAAAGTGAAATGTAGTCTTAACCAAATGATCAAGTTGTGTTATTGAAAAAATATTTCACATGACTTCCGTAAAAATAATGTAAATGATTACAACTAAGTAAAATTTAAAAATGCAGTACTCCAGTAGCACTAGCTACATGTCAAGTGTTCAGTGGCCACGTGTGGCCAGTGGTCCCAGTACTGGGTAGCATGGCTTCTGATTGTGCAGTAACTAGACGGGTAGACACCTCGCAGAATCTAAGTGCTCTCTATAAAGGAAATTTTATTCCATTTCCCTAGGTGAATATTTAGAAACACATGAGCAAATATTTCAAAAATATGTTTATACTGTAATTCACTGGGACTCCTCCAATGAAGGATGTATTGAAATAACAATATATATGAGGAATACAAAGACTTCAACTTTTAGAAATCTAGCTTTCACAAATTCCACATTTTTCTTTATTACATATTGTATTACATAGATTGTGCCCGGAAAACACTTAAGCCACTGGAGCATAAGAAACCACGCCCTTGAGTGGGTTCTGTTCCCCTGTCATCTGACTGTTGATCATTCTGAGCTAAACCAGTTTGGTGCTGCTGTCCATTCACTGCTGTCATGGGGGCGGGCCAGGGCCAAGTGACATGGTTGGAGCTGACGCTGGGCTTCTAAGGTAGCAGTTGTCTTCCTCAACATCCCCCTCCTCACCCCATGATGCATCCCTGATGGCTGGTGTGATGCTTGTTCCCCACATGAGGTCACCATCTCCAGCTCTGACCTTCTTGCTGGACCCCTGCTCTCTGACCTATGTGGCAATGCCAGCCACGAAGTGGGGGACCTTACTCAAGGGTGAGCTGGGAGGAGACAGAAGACCAAGCAGCCTTCAATTAGCAATTGTTTTGGAAGCAGGGAAATAGATGTCCTTCCTTCAGCTCCGACCCTGTGTATCCCCGAATTCCTGCAGAGGGGTCAAGCAAGGGGGTTGGGGGTGTGCATGGGTTTACTTCCCTCGTCCTCTGGGTTGTCAAGCCCTGAGCCCCTCTCCCATGATCACAGCTGCTTCTGCCCCGGACATCAGTGCCTGTGAAAGATTTTAATGTGTTCCAGATGATTGGAGCTTGAGTGAGCCATGCAGCGCCTCTAGGAAGCAAGAGTGAGCACTTCCCAGTGTTCAGGGTTTGGGGAAGATACCCCATCTGCCTTAAAACTTGTGAGCCTGTTGCTCAGCTTCTGAATATTGAACTTCCAAGTGTTGTCAGCAATGTTGCTATCATCAATGAAAAAAAGGTGAAGTTGTAAGAGGAAAAGCCAGTATTTATTGAGAACTTGCCACATCCTAAGTACCTCATTAATCCTCAAAGCTTCAATGGTTGGGACTGTTTTGATCGGTACTTTTTGAAATGATGAACCGGTAGCAATGAGATGATAAATAACCTGCCCAAGAAGAACATAAAGCTGGGAAAGGGTATAGCCAGGATTCAGACCTAGACAGTGTGACTCTAGAACTTGATAACTTTGCATGTCTATGCATATATGTAGAATATATGTAATATATGTGTGTGTGTACATATATAATATGTCTGTATAAAAATCTCTAGATTTTAAATCACTTTTATTAAACTATTCTGAACACAAAATTTAAATATCTGTATAGTTTATCCACATTTGCTTATAATACCCAGTATTTTTTGCTGTTGTTGCTATTGTTAAATTGGACGAACTGTTTTAGAAAGGAACTATTTGCCTTTCATTTAAGGTCAAAATTTGCATTTCCTTCTATAGGGGTTGTCCAAAACGTATCTAGCCATGTAACCATTCTCGCTATATTGACAATGGATGGATTTTTTTCCCCAGGCATTGTAGAAGGGACTCAAGAATAAAGTGCAGTGCAAGGTAAGGTCACTTACGGTACAGCCCTGCTGGGTCCAGACGGAGGCTGCAAGGAGGCCAGACAGCACTTAGACGGAACTGGTTAGCACACACAGCTAAGCTGGCTATGAGCTTTCTGGCAGCAAAAGCTAAACACGTAAGACTCATCATTTTTATTTCCTGACGAATCAAATTCAGCTGCAGACAACTCAAGTAGAAATGAACGTATGAGTCTTTAAATAAGAGGAATTGGGCGACAACATGGGAAATACTGAGCTGGTTTTATGAGATGCAGAAGAGTCATCTGAGTAGTTGCTCATCACCTTTTTAAATAAGAGCAGGTGCCTTTACATGCTAACCTGTTACTTGTGGATGTATCTCCACAGCCTGCAAAAAATGTGGTGCTTCCCTCACGGCTGAAATTGCTCATTAAAACTGGGAGAATCTCTGATGGGTGATATATATACTTTGACTCTGTCAAATACCAAATTCCCAAACAGCAGGGGCTATATATGTACCTACAAATAATGGCCAAATCCTTAACCAGGGCTGGGTAAGATGGCAATCGTGGTCCACTGGTGGACCACCATGCAATTTTGGGGTGACCGCCTGCATAATAAAATAAAAAGCTAGTGGACCACCACCCTTGGAGAAAATTAGAGAAGTAGCTCTTGCCCTGAAAAAGTCTGCCGAGGCCTGCCTTTAACAATATAGAGATTTTTTTCCTGAACTGCTTATGAAAATGAGAGTTATCCACATCAGATACAAGATGGGAAGAAAATCAACGTGTCATTCTATGTTGAAATATTAAGAGCGGGACTTGTCACCCTTCTCAGACAGCCTGCCCACTTCAGGAGGAACATGTGACACAAGGCGTGGCCCTGGGGAGAGCTCGGGGTCACAGACGGTGGAACAGTGTGCTGAGCACTGCTTTAAATTTCTCTATGAGGGAGATACCGTTACTGTCTACATCTTTCAGATGAAGACCTGAAGTTCAGAGAAATCAAGTCATATATAGACCCAAACTACAGAGACCCGGCTCGTACTGGAATGAAAACTGATCCAGAAGACTTAAGAACACGAGTTCATGCTACCAAGACTCTGGTGTGACAAGTGATTAGGCTGCACAGTACCACCTGTCCACACCTTCTCAAAGCAAACTTCCTGATTGTTCTGGACTCTCTTCTGAAGAAGGTGTCTACATGTAAGAACTAGTGTGAAAAAGCAACTTAAATAGCAGGGACCAGGTGGAGGAGATGGTATGAAATTGCCCTTTTACATTTTGATGGATGCTTACTGATTGCTATGATTTAATTGTTGTGTCATTAATACGAATGCGTGTTCCTTCTGGGGGCAGCTAAACTGCAAGTTCAATGGCTTCTTAAGACCTCTCCTAGTCCAAGACAATAAAACAAGGCCACTGATCGAAAGGAGAAAAGTTACCTTCCTGATTCGTATGGCAGAGGGACATGCCCCCAATTTTCCTAGGATTATAAAGATTAAGAAGGGGGCAGTACTTGGGCATTGCCCCAGCTGACACCATATAAAGTGGGTACTGGACCAGCCATGAGAATCTAACTACCATCTTCCTAGAGGCGCTAAAGAGGTACCCAGGTGTCCTGGATGATTTCACAATGTGGAGGAAAACTTATTCTTTAATGGGGGCTTGTTCTAACACAAAGCACTCTTAAATAGTAATAGTAGGAATAGAAAAGTGAGTGTAAATGGGGGTGCAAATCAGTGGGCCCCCTGTAGAGATTGAAGGGGTTATAGGAGCATCACAGATGACAGGAATTTTACATTTTAGTAGCTCAGAAACAGGAAAGTTAAGAACCAGGTTGGTTTGGGTGGTAAAGGAACAGGGAACATGTATAGAAATCTATCTGAAGGTAGATGGTTGGGGTCAGCGAAAGTTCTAAAAAACTAACAGTCATCCTACCTCCTTTTTTGCTACCTATACTGTCTTACATTCTCCATTACTATCAGCACAATGCCAACAGTCCCATACCAGCTTGCTAAGGGTCTGAAAGAGGCCAAAGATTTGTAGGAGCTGATGTTGCTTTCTTACACCTGATACAATTTCTAGAACCAATGCCAGTCTGTCTATTCTTCCCCCCATTCAGGTTCATTCAGCTATTCATCTAGCATGTGTTTCTAGGCGTCAGGCATTGCAGGCACTGGGCTAGATACTGGGGATGACATGGCTAATAGCACAAACAGCACAGTCTTACAGGAGAGACGATAAGAAAGCAGGCAGTAACATTAGAGTGAGTTCACAATGGTAGGATAGAGAGAGCACTAGGCGAACTCACAGGAGAAGCATCTGACTCAGCCTTCCTGAGTCCGGAGAAATCTGCCAGGAAGAGTTGGTGTCCGGGGGTAGACCAGAAGGATGGGGAGGAGAGAGCCAGGTGAGGGGTGATGAGGTAGGGAGGCCTCTAGGGGGAGCTGTGAGCAGGTCAACTCCAGTGAAGCATCAAGAAAAGGTGAGGGGTGGTGATTGTTCAGAAGGAAGAATTAAACGGGCTGAATTGTGAGGTGCCTTGTAAGCCTTATGCAAGTTTGAACTAGATTCTATGAGCAGCAAGGTGTTATGGCTAGGAGTGGAATTTCTGGGTTGTAGGATGATCCTATGTTTAGCTTTTTGAGGAACTGCTAAACTATTTTCCACAGCGATGGTATCATTTTACCTTCCCACCAACACTGTACAAGGGTAGAACCATAAGCCTTTAAAGACAGGAGGGATCCTGGAGTGTATTTCATTAGCTACCTTACTTGACAGGTGGGGGGACATTAGTAGTTTAAATATCAGTTCCATTTTGATCACTGACTATATCCCAGCCATTTTATATACATTATTCCACTTATTCTCTCCCAAACCCTATAAAGTATGCATGATCTCAGTTTTACAGATTAAGAAACTAATGTTCAGAGAGGTTAATTAACACGCTAACCATCTCATAAATGACAAATGGTAGAGCTGAGCTTTGAATTCAAGTTCATGTCTATTCTCAAGTTAACTCAGGCTCCTAAACATGGATCTCTGGGGCATGGGGCTACCTGGTCTCGCTTCCTGCCGTTGGTCCTCAGTTTTGTCCATCTCTAAAAAGAAGCACAACATTTTGTGTGCTTTTTGAAAGTTTTTCATTACTTCTATAAACTTATCTAGTATTCACTTTTTTTTTTTCTGGGCTATTGTTTTTGGTTTTCATATCACCCAGTTCACGTTTCTAAAACGTGGCTTCGTTGTCAATGAACAATGGAACCGGCAGGAAACAAAACACTTTGTTGTTATTGTTAAATAAATATAGCAACAGTGCTGGTTTTTCCTTTTCTGAAGCCTCTCCAAGGTGTTTCTGTGCATAGCTACCGTACTCGGATCCTTACTAAACATTCTGCTGATGTAGAGCTGTAAGTAGCTGGAGAATGCATCTCAGTTTCACATCTGTCTTTTTGTCTTTTCTGGGGTGTGCTTATCTCTTTCCTCTTGTCTGATCCTCTTTGTTATAGATGGAATTTCCATCTGCGGTGACTGCAGCCTTTCTTTTGAAGGACCGCTTTCCTGGGTAAGATGGTTCACACACCATTGTTAAGCACCGGCGGGTTCTGTCTTTAGCCAACGATAACATTTCCTCCAAGAAATTGCCTTCTGCTTCTCCTCTGCTTTATAAGTGTTTTATCTCATTCGCTCATTCTGTTTAATACCCTCATCACATAATGTATTGCAGTGTGGCTTCCTTTTTTGCTTTAGCTCTCTAAGCCATTTAGTGGACCAGGTTGGGGGTCATATTCCTTTTTTTTCTTTTTCCACCTAAGGATGTCAAGCCCTGTTCTTGGTGATTCAAAGAATGAGTCTAGCAGATTTCTCCATCTGCTCTCTTCGTATGCATAATGAAAGCACATTAAGAGGAGACGTAGCCCTTGTAGCTATTCCCCAATGCTTTGTCAAAGGGGCCATCTTTATTCGTTTTCTCCTCTCTATTAGGTTTCTAGATTTTTGGGGACTTTCATTGCCTCTGGCTCATTTCTCTACCGAGGCACCCTGCTGGCTGTTCTAGCTTCATAAATATGGTTGCTTATATTTGTATAACAGTTGTATTGCTTACAAAGCTCATTGAAATACATTATGTGACTTGAGTTTGATTTAAATGCAGTAAGCAAGCGTTATAAACCCCAATTTATAGATGAGAAACTAGGATGTAAAGAGGTTAAGAAATTGTCCCAAAGCTACACAGAAGCAGGATGCAGATTTTACATTTTTCTTGCATTTTATCAGCGCTTGCATATAATCATATTCTTTCTGGCTTCTAGTAATCAGATTTTGAGTTTAAAAAAATTATAAGAAGCTAACAGAAAACAAAAAAGGAAATAAAGATGGAAAGAACCAAAGTATAAACCAGATGAAGATGGACACATCTCTAAGTCTTAAATCTGAACCACATTTCTTCTTGATCTGTTATTCGTTGTCTTTTGCTGCATAAGAAATAATCATAAATTTAGTGGCTTGAAGCCACACCCAGTGCAGGCTTTGAATCTGGTGTGAAGTGACTGGCTTCCTGCTCAGGGTAGTACAAGGCTAATATGAAGGTATTGATTGGGCGGGGCTCTCAGCTGAAGGCGCTGGGGAAAACCTCATTTCTAAGCTCATTCTTGTTGGCAGAATTCAGTTCCTTGTGGTTGTAGGACTGAGGTCCCTGTTTCCTTGCTGGTGGTCTGCAGAGGCTGCTCTCAACTCCGAAAGGCCACCCAAATTTCCTGACAGGTGGCCTCTTCCATCTTCAAGCCAGCAGTGGTACCTTGAGTCCTTCTACTTCAGATCTCTGACTTCCTCTTCTGCCACTAGCTAAAGAAAACTCTCAGCGTTTGAGGGGCTTGGATGGTTAGATGTGGTCCACCTGGATAACCTTCCTACCCTAAGACCATTTAACATAACCTAACGATGGGAGTAAAATCCATCCTCTTCACAGTGCTAAGGACTTTGAGGGATGGGCACACCAGGGGGTCAAAAATAATTAAAATCCTGCCTTCTGGGGAAAATGTTACTTTCCAGGCACACAGGCCTGGTTGATCCTCAGGATCTTAAGTAACACCACAGTCCATGGGACCCCTTATTGTGAGGCTTTCAGGGATCCCTAAAACCTCTACTAAGTGTTGATTTCCTCTCTGAGCGAGGCCTCGGGCAGTCACACCACTCTTCTGAGGGCTCTCTGATGTCTAATAGACAGTTCATGACTTCAGTCTTGAGAATTCCTAAGTATCTTCACCATTTCCCAAAAGGTCCTTTGGCTTTCAAATCCCGAGCATCTCATCCTCCTTCCCGACCCATGTCTTAGTGCCCTGGGTGGCTCGCCTTAGGATCATTGACTGACTGATGATAGGTGACCTCTGCCCTATGCTTCCCTGAGGGTCCTAGCTGGCATCAGGCCTGGGTCCTTCCACGCCCCATGTAGCCTCCAAGGATGAATGACACCAGTTCTAGATGCTGCTTTGGCTAGTTCTCCATTTTCTGGTCAAACAGACACCAATGAAAGTGTCTCCTTCCCATGATGCCCCCACCCACACTTGTCACTTTGTAGCCATTCCTCATTGTTGACCTGATGACTGCATTGAATTCTAAGTTCATTTTTGGAGCTAGTAATGAATCTCACAGGACCAAGTCCGTACCACAGTCCAGAGCTTCAAGGTACGATTCTCTGAAAGTCATCTGATTTTTACTCATTTGCCCCAGGAAAGGGGTATTTGAGAATAACAGCTTTAAAATGTTCTAACAGGCGCTCAACATTTTCACAGGTGCCTTGCTGGGTATACAGATAAAGGCATTCCCACAAGGGATGGATTTCACCACTGAAGACACATTTTACCGAGGAAGACGCGGAGGCTCAAGAAGCTCAAACAATTTGCCTGGGGACACAGAACTAATAAGTGACAGAAACACCTCACGTTGCACCTGTTCTCCTCCTGCGATTCTTTGTTCTTAAGAAATGGAGTAAGATGCTCTCAGAACGTGCTAAACACAGGGAAGCAGCATCACCCTCTCCCACCTCAGCTCTGCGCTGCTTGCAGCCCCTCTGCTTTCTCGAAGCTCTGATTTAGGAAACAGTCGGTGCTGTCACTACTGCTGCAAGAGCTGTCAGGGCGGCTGCGGCTTCCATAGCCCAGCCCCGTGCTGTGACATGAAGGAGCTGGGACAACAAGACAACTCCTAAAACAGCTGCCATTGGGGGCCAGGTGGATCAATCACGTGTGATGTGTGCAGTGTGGTCAGCGGCAGGGTGTCTGCTTCCTGGGGTGGCGACAGTCTCTGCGCTGGACAACTGTGTGCTTGGGGGCAGATCTAGACACCAGGCACTGTGGCCAGTGCACAGCAGCGAGGGGCTGTGGGAAAGTGGAGGCGTTTGCTCCACCGCCGGCTATCTCAGCACTGCCATTTCGTCTTCCCCCACAGAGAATGTGCTCGCACACCGGGCTGCGACCCTGCCGAGAGCGCCGCTTCCTTCTCAGGGGGACCTTCCCAGCCCATGGCCTCAGCCTCCAGAGGAGTGCGGCTGGCATGTCCCGCCTCCTTACTGCGGCTGACTGGACAGGGAACAGGACCCCGATTCATCGCGAGACGGACCAGCCAGCCGGGAGGTGGTCTGGCACGAGACACTCTTCCCTATTGGAGGGTATGGGAGCTCACCAGGCCCATTGGGTTCTCGTTCTTAGGCACGTGAACTGGAGTGCCAGCCGGTTGGTAGAAAGAGGAAACAGGTGACACCGAAAGGGACAGACAGCGAGAGTGACAGAGCCCGTTAGAACTGGGAACTCCTGAGACAGACGTGGCAGACGAGAGAATCCGATGCTTAACGCCATCAGAGGTCCCCAATGCCATCCTGACAACTCTGGTGCCCGGTGGACGTTGGCTCCTGCTTATGCGTGTGAGTGCGATTCTAGTCTCATTCATTATGTTCGGGTGGTTTGGGTTGCCATAGAAGAGCCAGCGTAAAGCAGCCCAAAGAAGAAAAACAATGCGTCTCATTTAATAAGAAAACCCCAAGGGTACCTCCCACCCCCACACACACCTACCACCCCAAGTGGATTCACTTAGCAGCACAATAATGTCATGAAAGATCCCAAGTGGTTGCTGACTTTCCCTCATTGCCCTCAATGTGCTACTTGTCCTTCTAGCCCAGTTCGTTCCCCGTCTAGAACGACTGGAGCAGCCCCAGCCAATGAAGGACCCCCGGAGACAGAAGAGAGCATGCTCGTCTCCCGTGCTCCTTGTAAAGAGGGAGGAACCTCTCCATTTCCTGCCCACGAGCTCGTTGGTCAGAAACCTGATGCCCATTCCCACATCAACCACCGGGAGGAACCCATCAGCGTCAGCTGCCAGAAAGAAGAACGCAGCCATGGTGTTGGCTCCACTTGCTTCTTCAGACCTCACCATCGAGTTCTGTTCCAGGTGATGAACTGGTTGCCTCTGTTTCTCTCAGCTCAACACCCAAGCTGAGGAATGGGCCCCCGGCGGGGACACAGCACCTTGGACAGTCCTGTGGGTGTCAATGCAGGATGAAGTGGGGCCTTAAACGTCTCGGTAACTTTCCAAGGAGGCTAGACACTTGGACTCTGTGCAGACAGAGTAAGGAGACCAGACTTGTGTCTTCGGTGGGCAGCGTCTAGCTAGGCCAACCGGGTACAGAGCCTCAGGCCTTGCCCTCCCCGGGAAAGGAACAGGGACCAGCCCTGTCCACGTGGTAGGGGTGCCCTCAGGACAAAGGGACTTGGGGGTGGTCTTTAAAATACAAGGCTCTGGGATTTGCCATTTTCTTCATCGCAGTGAGGGCAATAATAATCCAGGGCTGCTGTAAAAGGCCCCTTTGGGGGCTCAACACAGGTGAGCGTCCGGGTTCCCTGGGGTTGCCACCCTTCCTCCGGCAGGTGCCCGCTCTCTGGAAGGTCCGCGCCCGGCCGCCCCGTGCGCACCCCTCGCTGTAGGCCTGCCTGACCGGGGCGCGGGCGCGTGCGTGTGGGGATTGGCTTTGTGAACAACGCGGCATTTCCTTTCCCACCACCGTCCACGCAGGCATCGTCGTCCCGCGCGCCAGAGCCATGGCACCCCCACGTGGGAGTCCGAGGAGGAAGCCCGTGTTTCCTGCCCTCAAGTCCTGGTGCCCCGGTGGCCGGGCCGCTCAGCAGCGGCCCAGGGAGGCCCGCCCGCTCCTCCAGCGCGTCTTTGGGGGGACCCTGGGGGTTGCCGAAACGTCCCAGCATTATTCAGCGCCCCGCGTCAGCCTTGGCTCTGGCTCCTGGCGCGATCTGCTGGGTTTGGCTGCCTCGGCCCCGTCTGAACCCTACGGGCCGCGGGCCAGGGCGGGCCAGGCCCCTCTCCAACGTCTCCCAGGCCGCACGGGCCCCTCCTGCCCGCCCTGCGCGCGGATCGTTAACGCTTGCGAAGCGAGGGCTTCGCAGATGGGTGTGTGCCGGGGGCTCCCCGTCACTCCCTGCCTCCCCCAGCTGCCGAAGCCCCACGTGGTGGCGCAGGGAGCTGCCCCAGAGAGACTGTGCCTGGCGCCGCCAGGGGCCCGCCCTGACCCCGGGCTCAGCGCCCCTCTGCGCCCGGGCGGAGCCGGGGGCAGCAGTCGCAGGGAGGAGCCGCACGAGGTGCACAAGGACGCCGCCCGGCCGTCCCCAGGCGCAGAGGTTTGGGGACGGGACACGCCCCTCTGGGCTCCGGGAGGGAGGGGCTCCAGATGCGCGCCCACGTGGCTGCCCGCGAGCCCTGGGTGGGGAGCGCACAGCAGCCGCGCGCTCTGTGTGTGAGCGGGGTGGAGTAGCTTTGCCTGGGAGGGCTGGCTGGCCCTGGCCACAGAAGATGCTGGGCAGGGAAGAACTTGGGGTGAGCAACCCAAGACCTATCTTGAGGATGGGTCTTGGTTCTCCCACCGACCAGCAAGCGGCCCCATCCTGAGCAATCTACCCCACTGGTATCCAAGTGTCCTGGTGCTGCTGCTGTCACAAACTACCATGAACTGGAACTTAGGCATGCGCGTGCATGCATGCGTGCGTGCGCATTCTATGTCCTTGAGTCAGCCCCGACCCCTGGCAGCCCTGTGAATGAGTGACATCCACAACGTTCTGTCCTCAACATTTCTGCCCAGCTCCTGTAGACTCAGCCTGGGGCTTCTGGAATCCTCATCTCCTAGTTGGTCTCCCTCTTTGCCTGCCACCTGCCAGTTTCCCCAGCATTACTGCCTTCTCGGGCTGTGCCCCAAGTAGGGCAGCTTCAGTGTCGTCATTCCTGCCTCCAGAGATGTTTCAAGCTTCATTCGCTCTGGGACCCACTGGTTCATCTTTCCAGTGGCGCAGGGTATCCATAGAGCTGTCCCCCCAATGCCGTAGTTCCAATGAATCAAGTTTTTTCCTATCAGCCTTCTTCATGGTACAACTTTGACAACTGTATATGGTAACTGGGAATAGCACACAACCAGTGTCTTCACACAACACGGACGGATTAGCTCACAGTTCTGGAGGCCAAAAGTCCAAAAATGTGTCTCCCTGGCCTAGCATCAAGGAGTCGGCAGAATTGTGTTCCATCTGAAGGCTCTAGAATCGGTTTCCTGGTCTGTCCTACCTTTAGGAGGACACCCACATTCTGTAGTTTATGGCCTCTTCCACCTCCAAAGCCACCAGCACTGTCACATTGCATCACCCCAGCCTCTGCTTCCAGGGACACGTTTCCTGTCTGACTCTGACCCCTGCACCTCCCGCTTAGGAGGATCTTCGATTACACCATGCCCACATGCACCATCCAGGATAATGTCTTTAGCTTAAAATCCGTAACAAAATCACATTGGCCAAGTTCCTGCTGCCTTGCAAGGTGACGTGCTCCCAGGTTGCAGGACATAGGACCTGAGTAGATTTTGGACGTGGGCGGGCACTAAGAGAAAAACAAGATATATTTTTTTAGGATCTTGATTTAAAAAGAAATATAAAATGTTCACCATTCCCTCTTCAATTAAGAAGGAACAGCACTTTTTCTATAAAAGTACCAAATTCTGAAAAAAAAAAAAAAGCAAGACCTCACAGTTTCTTACAACATATCCGTTCAGCACCAGACTTCCTGCTCTCAAGGAAGAAGGAACAGTGGGTGTGAACAGGATCCGAATCCACATGAAAGGAAGGGAGACAGGCCGGGGATGCTGGCGGGTTGTACCCGTGAGCTTCACTGGGGATGGAGGCTCCAGTCCCTTGACATGATTAGCTGTTAATAATTGTTCACAGCTCTTCGGCTGCTCCCCTGTCCAATCCTTTGGCGAGATAGACTTCAAAACATTCTTGAAGCATGACTGGAGCCCTGGCTCCTTTTCCTCCAGAAAGAACCGAAATAAAAACGGTGTTGCTCCGGTTGACGTGGGCTCATGCAGAGCCCCTCAAGCGTCCCTGTCAAGTTCTAGGGTCCTGGTTTGAAATCTCTATCGGGTGAGGTTATTTCGGAGTAAAACAATCACGAAAGCTAGACGTTATCATCCAGCATGCAGACACAGGGAGAACATCATCATGCACATTAGTCTCCTGCCGCAGAAACAAGGCACGGGACATGCTTCCAAGAACTGGCTCTCATTTTTGAGACTTGGTTTCCCCACTTCTGCCACAGAGCACAGGCTTGGTCTAGGCCACAAATGTGCTTATTTTCGTTATAAAATGGTCTGTGGGCCATATGGTGAAAAGTACACAGGCCCAGAAATTAGAGCTGATGGGCTGGCTCTCACCCATTCATTCATTCATTCACTCATTTGTTTTTCATATACGTACGGAGCCCCTATGCGGGCCCAGGACTGGTTTAGCTGCTGGGACATTATATTAACCGGGACCTTTTGCAGCCTAGGGGAGAAGGCGCCCCAAGGAGTGAACACGCAGCAAGGCTCTGCGTGGGCTACACCGCGTTGGATCGGGTTCCATGTCAGGGGCGCAAGGCAGGCCTGGAACGCTTGCTAGAGGAAATGGTGAGTTTGCCGGCAGAGGTTGGGGCTGAGGCCGGCTGTGATCATGGAGCCAAATGTGCAAAGCCAAGAGCTGGAGAAGAGCCAGAGTAGAGAGGGGGCTTGCTGGGCAGTAAGCAGGGTGGGGTGAGGGGACAGATGATGCTGGCAGGCCTCGAAGCCGTCCAAAGGAGCTCAGACTTTCTCCCCAGAGCTAGGGGAGCCATCGTGGGGTCCTAACTAGGGCACTGACCCTGTTTTCTCATCAGTGCCTGACTAAGCGAGCCCTGGAGTCCTTTCCTGCTCTGGCCCTGGAAACGTAAAGCAGTGACAGCCCATGGCCCCTAAGTGGGGCTCCCTGCAAACTGGACGTTCTCAGGGGCCCTTCCCCCGGCCCTAGACCCCCGGGGCCCCCAGTCAGCGTGACTCCTGACAACAGGAGGTCGAAGCGACCTTGCCGCAGGTGGAGCAGGATGGAGGAAGGACGGCCCCAGGGAGGATGGTCAGCAGCAGCCTGGGGATCTGCAGGGGCTGAGCCCTGCGTCCTGGCCGGGAACCCTTCTCCAAACGCGCCAGGCCACAACCGCGGCTCATGCTCCTTATCGGGTCCCTGGAGCCTCCGAGGAAGGCTGCCCGGCCTGCAATCCGCCCATTGTCCCCTCGGGGGCCAGCAGCAGCACCGCTCTATTGCCCCCGCCGACCCGGCCGCCGGACGTGGGGGGGGGGGGGGGGTTCTGCGCAGTCGCAGGACCAGCTGGCTGGGGAGTCGCCGAGGGTTCTGCGGCCCGCGGCTGCCCTCGCGTGGCAGTTGGGCGCCATGGCATGGCCACTGCCACTCAGCCTCCTCTCCAGGGGCTGGCGGGGAGGGGACTGGCCAACCCAGCGCCGGGAGCTCAGCCAAGCGCTGTGTTTTTCCAGGCCCGCCAGGGCCAGGGCAGCCCTGCGTGTTTGTTAGTGGGAGTGGATTACTGGAAAATAAGATGGAAGGTACCCTGCACATCGGCATGCACTGTATTGTTTGGAGTCAACAGGCTGTGAAGTGACGGTCAGGTGACAGCAGTGCTGGGAATCACCACCCCCTCCTCCTGACCTTGAGCGAGGCACTGAGGGCCAAACAGCTCGGCTGCTCTGGGTGTGGGGAGGCGGTGGCAGGGGCGTCCAGACTTAGAAGTAAGAGCTGGCTTGGCCCACACGGCCCACCCCCAGGGTCTCTAAACCCCAAGATACCCCCATCTACTTCTGTGCCCACCCAAAAAGGCCTCATCAGATTCGCAGACTAGGAACATTTCCAGAGAGAAGAGCTCTCTGCAAGACAGGGGTGAGGGTGGAAGGGCCGCTGAGGACCCGCCCCGTCATAACAACGTCTCGGGTGGCAACCCCACCGAGAGACGATTTCGCTGAGAAGAGTGGCCCACACAGTGGAATGTGAATTGTGTGCCCTAAGTCTGATTAGGCAACCGCACCACCCATGGTTCTCTTTGAATCCACCCTCATGAGCTGGGTGTGTGCAATCCTCCCCTAGCTCCTAACTACTCTGCGTGGTCCTTGTTCTCGGGTCCCACCCTGTCCTTATCTCAGGAATGTTTCTTCTCTGAGATGTACAGATGAGCCAAGGCGGTACCCACCCCCCTGCATTTTCACCTGTATTTCCAGGGCAGCTGCTGGGGTCCAACTTCCTTCCGGTATCCCCTTGTTGTCATGTTCTCCCCGCTCCCGACTCCACCCCATGGGTGGGCATCACCCAGTGCCCCCGAGTGGGTGTCAGTACCTGGATGTTTGGAGAGAGGAGAGCAGGTTTGGGACTAAAGGCATGAACTGACAGGTCTGGGCCCTTATGCAGAATGCATTGGAGAATGTGTCCTTTCTCCGGACATCCCCCTGCCCTCCTCCTGCAGATACTGGGGTTGGACTGTGGAACCCCATCCTGCCCGTTCCGCACAGGTTATCAACGCAGTTCCTGACGGAGGTTACCGGAAGGATTTGCTGTGGAGGAAGAGGTCACAGCATCGGTCTGGAGGGCTCCCAGTGTGGACTCTGTATGGTGACTCTGAAGTTCCATGTTCTTCAAGCAATGTCTAGACAAGATGACCTCACTGGGGATCTTCTGGCACAAAGCCTTTGTCACATAGGGGCAGATTGAGACCAGACTGGGGAAGTGACTGGCCCAGGTCACTCAACAAGCCCACGGCCAGGCTGGAATTCGATCCTAGATCTCCTGACACCCCGTCTGTTCATCTATTGCACACATTTCTCCAGGACATGCTATGTGCTGGGTGCTAGGCTAGGTGCTGGGCACATAGTAGTGACCAAAGCCAAGCGCCTGCATAGACTGTGTGTCCCCCGTGTGCATGTGAGGAGACTGTGGAAAAACAGACAGAAACAAACATCCTGTAATGCCGTTTCTGTCTCTGGAGGGACGGGTTTGAGGCTTGGGAAGAGGTGCAAACTCGCATTTGCTCATCACATAAATCTCAGTGACGCCTCCCCTGTGTGCTGGCTTCTACATGGGACACACATACGCAAGAGCAGGGCCTGCCTTTCAAAGCTTGCCCCTCGCTGGGGTAGACAAGACATGCCTCAGGGTTTCACCTTCTGCTGTATGTCTGTACTTCTCACGCTCCTTGTTTTCCTCTCTCAATCTCTTCCAAAGAGAAGGCTTGTACAATCGAAAACTCCAATTCTGAAATGGTGCACATCCCTTCTCCCTAAGGAATCTCAAATGCAGTCGCTGCTACTGACGTATTGCTGCACATTGTCCAGTGGCCTTGGGGAGGCGGTGAGCAGCCCCGGCCTGGCCTGTAATAAGGAGGGACCGTCCAGCCCTGCTGTGAATAACAGAACAGAAGCTATCGGCATCCACAGGAGCAAAGCGCATGAGCAAGAGTGTCTCTAGATTAAACAGATCAGCAGAGCAGGCAGTGGGCACCCCAGACTTTCAGGAAGAGAAAGCAGGGCTGCTGAGAAACCTTCCGCTGGAGAGAGAATTTCTGTCTCCTACACGTGTTCTCCTGTGGCTCCTCCTACACCTTCCCTGGATGGGGGCGAGGGAAGCCCTTCGACTCCCCTCTCTATCACCCCACCCCCAGAGTTGGAAGAGATGAGGTAGGAGAGGCAGGATGTGAGGATAAAAGATACTGCACCAGGAGAAAGGAGACATGGATCCCTGAGCTGAGGCCTTGGACCCTCCTTCTGTAAAATGAGGGAGCTGAAATAGTCTAGAACTTTCTTCCCTCTTTCATGAACTATATTTCTCTAAAAAGAGGTGGAAACAATCGATGGCTGAGACTCCCTGTCTGGTTACTTCCAGGCCAGGCAGTGTGACCGCCATAGCTATCCTGGCGCACCCTCAAACACAGTCTGTGAACCCCCATTTCTCAGGGGGGATCAGGGAGGAGGGCAGGCAGAAGAACTGGGTTATAGTGATTCCTCGTTTTTCACGGTTAATGGGGACCAGAACCTTCCGCGAAAGCTGAAAAACCGCGAAGTAGGATTTGCCCCTGGGAATTTTCGTGTATGCGGGTACAAGAATGTTTTAAATATGTAAACGGTATTCATACTTTACTCATTTAAGACAAAAATTACAACAGTATACGTATTTACTTAAACGTGTCAGTGCTAATTAATAAGGTTAATTACAAAACCTTCTACAGCAATAAACATGAATCAACATTGCTTTCTGAGAGAGGCGAAGAGTCTTGTGTGGGTGGCGGAGGAGAGGCTGTCACTTGACTCGTAGAAGCGTTAGGCTCACTCGGAGACTCTTCTGCTGGAGGCGCTGACGGTAGAGCCGGGGGCTTTACCTTGGAGAGAAACAGGGTGATGGGTAGTCGTTGTCTTTGTTTTTTCTTTTCCTTCAAAATTCCCCTGTACAAGGACATAACCCCGTCAACGCGATGGCTGAACTCGACAGCTCGAACCATATTGTCGTCCATGTCTTGTGCAGATTGTTGCATCGCTCTTGCCATGTTGCACAATTGTTGCAGATTCTCCAGGGTAAGGCCACGCTTTTCAGTTTCTTCTTCGTCTTCCTCTTCGTTTTCTTCCTCACTTGCAGACTTTGTCATCTCAAGGAGGTCTTCATCGGTCAGTGGGTCCGAGTGGCAATCGATAAGGGTGCTGATGTCTTCTTCCGTCATGTCGACAAATCCTTCATTCCTTATGATGTGAGCCAGCCTCACCGCCTTCTCCACTGCTGAGTGATGAACTTCTTCAGGAGTGAAGCCTGGATAGTCGTGCACCACGTTCGGCCATAATTTCTTCCAGCTAGATTCTATGGTCTCACTCTTCATGTCCTTTAATGCTTGCTGAATATTAGACAAACATGAGGCAATGTCGTAACT
>PVKE010017018.1:0-31270 GCA_004027555.1 Craseonycteris thonglongyai
ACACACACACACACACACACACACACACACACACACACACACACTTTCAAAGGCTGTCATCAGTTTTCTTAGCAGAAACTCTGCAAGCCAGGAGAAAGTGGAGCCAAATTTTCAAAAATTTAAAAGAGAGAAACTTCCAGCTAAGAATTAACTATCCAGTAAAATTAACCTTTAGATATGACGGAGGAATAAGAACCTTTTCAGACATACAGAAGCTGAGACAATTCCCTGGTGTAAGGCTGACATTTCAAGAAATACTGAAGGAGGCTATTTGACATGAATCAAGAAATCAACATAAATGTAGAAAAGTTGGGAAAACAAAGACATAAAAAGGAAGGAAGAAATGGATGCAGGAAATCTTTATGTATCAATCATCACCCTAAATATAAATGGACTGAATTCACCCAAAAAAAGAGGCACAAAGTAGCAGATTGGATTAAAAAACAAAATCCAACCATATGCTACAAGAGACACATCTCAGGCACAAGGACAAACACAGGCTCAAAGTGCAAGGGTAAAAAACAATACTCCAAGCAAATGGCATTCAAAGAAAAGCAAGAGTGGCCATACTGATTTCTGATGAAATAGACATCAGGATAAAAAAAGTAATAAGAGACAAAGATGGACATTTTATAACAATAAAAGGGGAACTACATCAAGTAAACATGACACTCAATAATATATATGCCCCTAATCAGGAAGTACCAAAATTTACAAAGCAATTACTAACGGAACCCGACAAAAACACAATTATAGCAGAGCACCTCACCCCCTTGACAACCTTGGACAGATCATCCAAGGAGAAAATAAATAAGGAAATAGCAGTTTTAAATGATACATTATAGCAATTGGACATAATTGATTTATAGGACACTCCATCCTGCAACACAGGACTATAAATTTTTTTCTAGTGCACATGGAACATTTTCAAGGATAGACTATATCCTGGGACACAAATCCAACCTCAGCAAATTCAAGAATATTCAAAGCATACCAAGTGTATTCTCAGACCACAAATCTTTGAAACCAGAAATCAACTGTAAAAAGAAAGTATAAAAAATCACACACGTGTGGTGATTTAACAACGTTATTAAAAAATGACTGGATCAAAGAAAAAATAAAATAAGAGATTAAAAATATATAGAAACTAATGACAATGAAAACACTACACACCAAAATTATTGGGATGCAGTGAAGGCAGCAATAAGAGAAAAATTTGTATCGTTACAGGCCTATCTCAAGAAACAAAAGAAATCACAAGTAAACATCCTAACATCCTATCTTAAAGAACTAGAAAAAGAACAAAAGAACTCCAAAGCCAGAAGAAGGAAAGAACTGATAAAAATTAAAGCAGAACTTAATGAAATTGATAACAGAAAAACAATTGATAAAATTAATGCAACAAAGAGCTGGTTCTTTGAAAAAATCAGTAAAATTGACAAACCACTGGCAAGGCTTACCAAAGGACAAAGAGAAATATCACATATATCCAAAATTAGAAATGACAGGGAAGAAATTACAACTGATATTACATAAATACAATCATAAGAAATTATTATGAAAGATGTTATGCCATCAAATTTGACAACCTAGAAGAAATGGACAAATTTCTAGAAACATATTGTTTACCTAGACTGAACCAAGAACTGGATAACCTAAGTAAAGCAATCAATAGTACAGACCTTGAACAAGTATCAAAAACCTCCCCAAAGGCAAAAGTCCCAGACCAGATGGTTTTACCAATGAGATTTATCAAACATTCGAAGAAGAACTAATGCCCATCCTCCTCAGACTATTCCAAGTAAGTCAAGAGGAGGCAATACTCCCCTACACATTTTAGGAGGCCAACATTTCCTTAATACCAAACCCTGGGAAAGGCAACACCAAAAAAGAAAACTATAGAACAAAATCTCTGATGAACACTGATGCAAAAATCCTATACAAAATATTAGCAAATAGAATACAACAATGCATTAAAAAAATTACACATCACAGTCAAGTGGGATTCATCTCCAGGACACAAGGATGGTTCAATGTATGCAAACCAATCAATGTAATACAGCACATAAACAAAATAAAAGATAAAAACCATATGATTATCTCAATTGATGCAGAAGAAGCATTTGACAAGATACAACATCCATTTATGATCAAAACACAGAATAAAATGGGAATTGAAGGAAAGTACCTCAACATAACAAAGGCCTTATATGACAAACCCTCAGCTAATATTATATTGAACAGGGAAAAGCTGAAGCCTATTCTCCTAAAATCAGGAAGACAAGGGATGTCCCCTGTCACCACTGCTATTCAACATTTTACTGGAAGTTCTAGCCAAAGCAATCAGGTGAGAGAAAGGAATAAAAAATATCTGAATTGGGAGAGAAGTCAAACTGTCATTCTTTGCAGATGGCATGATTCTTTATATAGAAAACTGAAGACTCTACCAGAATTCTATTACAAACACTATACAAATACAGTAAAGTTGCAGGGCACAAAATCAATGTACAAAAATAAATTGCATTTCTATATGCCAACAATAAAATTTCAGAGAGAGAGATGAGAAAAGCTATTCTTTTTGCAGTTGCAAAAAAAAAAACACCAAAAAACAACCATAGGAATAAATCTAAACAAGAATGTGAAGGGCTTATAAACTGAAAACTATAGGACATTATGAAAAGAAATTGAAGAAGACACAAAAAAAATGGAAAGATATTCCATGTTCAGGGATTGGAAAAATCAACATAGTTAAAATGGCCATATTGCCCAAAGAAATACACAGATTCAATACAATTCCCATCAAAATCCCACAGACATTCTTTCAAGAAATAGATTTTAAAATCATCAAATTCATATGGAATGACAAAAGACCCCCGAATCACTAAAGCTATCCTAAGAAAAAAGAATAAAAATGGGGGCATCTCACTCCCTGACTTTAATCTGTACTACAAAGCCTCAATAATCAAAACAGCTTGCTACTGGCAGAAAACACGATACACAGAGCAACGTAACGGAAATGAAAATCCAGGAATAAACTCACAAATATATGAAGAGATTACCGGTATTTTCAACAAAGACATGAAAAATATACAGTGGGGAAAATAAAACCTCTTCAGCAAATGGTGCTGGGAAAACTGGAAAAGCACATGCAAAAGAATGAATTTCAACTGCAATCTGTCACGATATACCAAACTTAACTCAAAATGGATTAAAGACCTCCAAATAAGACCTGAAACAGCAAATCGTATAGAAGAAAACATCGGTACTAAACTCATAAATCTTGGGTTCAGGGAGGACTTTAAGAACCTCACCTCAGAGGCATGGGAAGTAAAAGCAAAAATAAATGAATGGGACTTTATCAAACTAAAAAGCTTCTGCACAGCAAAGGAAACCATCAACAAAACAAAGAGGTAACCAACCAATTGGGAGAAAATATTTGCAAACAATGCCTCTCATAAGGGGCTAATATCTAAAATACATAAAGAACTTGTATAACCCAACAACAAAAAAACAAGGAATCCAATTTAAAAATGGACAGAAGACCTAAACAGATACTTGTCCCATAAAGACATACAAACAGCTAACAGATACATGAAAAAATGCTCAATATCACTAGCAATTAGGAAAATGCAAGTTAAAACCACAATAAGATACCACCTCGCACCTGTTAGAATAACTATAATCAACAAAACAAGGAACAAGTGCTGGAGAGGATTTGGAGAAAAAGGAACCCTTATACACTGCTGGTAGGAATGCAAATTGTACAACCTCTCTGGAGGACAGTATGAAGATTCCTCTGAAAATTGGGAATGGAGCTACCCTATGACACAGCAAGGCCCCTTCTGAGTAACTACCCAAACCACTTGAAAACCTTAGTCTGTAAAAACATATGTACCCAATATTCACTGCAGTGCTGTTCACGGTGGCCAAGACATGGAAACAATCAAAATGCCCCTTGATTGACGACTGGATAAAAAAGCTGTGGTACATACATACAATGGAATATTACTCAGCGATGAAATGAAATTCTGCTATTTGCAACAACATGGGTAGAACCTGAGATCATCACGCTAAGCGAAATAAGCCAGAGAAAAAGCTAAGAACCACATGACCTCACTTATAGGTGGAATATAAAACTGAAGGCAACAAAGAAACAAAGTCTCATGGACACAGTCAATAGTTTAGTGGTTACCTGAGGATAAGGGGGTAAGGGGATAGGAGGAGGGTAGGAGCTAAATATATGGTGATGGAAAGAGCTATATACCTGCCTACGTAATTTTTACTAACCAATGTAACCCTAATAAATTTAATTTAAAAAATCTTATACTTGCTGAGATTAGCTAGTCTAAATTTTATTTCTATGTGCTAATTTTCATTCACTGAATACAAAGTATGAACATGAAGATGTGCATGTAACACAAAAACAAACCAAAAAGCTATTAAAGGATGATGACTAGATTCTCTCAGCAAAGTTTAAAATTTTATTTTTCTCCAAGTAAACAGGCCTGCTGATAATTTACACTAAAATAAATATTGGTGAATATAAGAAACCATTCACTAATCAAATCTTATTATCACAATTTTAATGATTTCATCAAAGTTACAGAATTTACTTTCTTTTTACTAAGGTAATTGTACTCTCTAAAATGAATTTATTGAGTAAGTTTAAATGTACAGATAGCACTTGAATAGTAATGTTTTCAAATAGATGAATTTGCCCTTTCAAGTTATTATATTGGCATCTCAATAATTCAGGTGAGTTCACAGCTATACAGCAAGCCAATGTGACTGGGTACATATTCTAGAATGTCTAACCCAGAGTTCAGACTTCTTGAGAAGTTTGCTACCTACCATCAAACTTCCCTTTTTTTAATCCAGTGATTCCATTCTATCTTACTAAGAGGTTGCATAACAAGACAACAATTAGATGCTAACATTTTTTTATTGGTATCATTTTAAAAGTAATTAACCCATCCCATTTTAACATATTTTTATTTTTTTATTTTTGACAGGGAGAGAGATACAGAGACAGAGACAGAGAGAGAACTGAACTGGGGAAGCTCCCAGTTCAGCACATGGTTCTGCACGAGCCGGGGCCGGGATTCGATCTCCAGTCCCCAGCGCTGCAAAGTGAGTGCCCAACCCACTGAGCCATCCCAGCTTCCCCAACCCACCTCATTTTAGGAAGCACGTAACATTAAATTGTATTTTTAACCACACCACTTTTATTCTCTACAGCAAATTTATCCTTTCATTCTGAAATGCAGTTCTCCTTTTACCTAATTATCTCTTTGTTGTACAAATATATGTGAAATCACAGTATTTTCTATGGGTCACGTGTCCATAGACTGGTTTCTATTTTCAAGGAAAGCTATTCTTTCCTTGCCTTTGTCTAAGAAACCATACATCAAGCTTCTCCAAGGCTGCATGCAGCACAGGACAGCTTTAAATGCTAACACAAATTTATACGCTTTCTTAAAACATTGAGATTTTTTGCACCCTTTCTTTAATTAGCTCACCTGCTGTCATTAATGCTACTGTATTTTATGGGTGGCCCAAGATAATTCTTCTTCCTGTGTGGCCCAGGGAAGCCAAAAGTTTGGACACCCCTGCCATATGTAATACCTCCTTCTCTCCAACCCGACAACTTAAAAGATCCAAAGCACAGCTCTTGGTGGTTGCAATGAGAGCTGAGAGGACCAGGCAGGCTAAAAACTGCCCAGGAAGTGGTCTCAATGTGAACTTGGATTTAGCTTAGATTCGACTGGGAAGCAGATATTCAAATATTTCATAAAATACGGTTATAATAATCTCAGCTCATTTCAACACCTGCTACTTCTAAAACTTACTTTGCTAGCTTTTGCCACCAGGTGGCCTTTACCACTGTTCTGGGTACACTGAAAACATCGGTCTTAATTCTCCCTCCAGGCACCACACAAATCTTTTCAAGGACAGACTGGTCTACATTTTACCTAAGAGAGTTTATGCTCTCTTGTGATTCTGGGTCTTCAAATATTCAATCTAATAGATGCCTGTGCTTCATTACTACATGTTAACAAAAAGAAAACATTGTTTTATCTAATTTAATTTTTGATGTGATTAATGGTGATTTAGTTTTCAAAGAAACAATTACAGAGTAAGAGAAAACATTTCTGAGACTATGCCTGGCCTCTAATATTCAGGCAAGTGCTGAAATATAGAGGAAAGAAATGCATATGCATGGTGTTATAAAAATCAGAATAAAAGGATCAATCAGGAAATAGCAATAATGAATTCTATGACAGAAATGGTGTGTTTAGAATGAATCTGTCAGTAATTGATTCTTCTTGGGAAAATAAAATAAAAACCCATGTCCTTTGGAAATATGACAAGGAATGCTCATGGATACATCCTGCTGTTAGGAATGCATCTCTCAAAAATTCATTGTACAAAGGATGTCACATTTCATTTTCAACAGTTTTCACTTTCTTCTCACTCTTCCAATTTAAAAAGATTTCAACATCATTTGGAAATTATTAGAAATTTCACTCAGTTTGAATAACACATAGCAAGTATTCTGTGACATGGGTGCAAAAAGTTGTCTTTTTCAACCAAGTTATAAGACAAAATTGTCAATAAAGTGCGTTTCACATAAAAGTAATCCATTAGGAGACTAATTGAAAGTGCAATATTACAGAGTGCAAAGTTGCTAAATATATACATCATATGTGCTAAGTCCATATAAAGCAAGATCTTACATACCCCTAAGCTAGACAAAACAATGGAAACATACTTCCACATTTTTAATCTTTTACAAGTATGTGAATTTTGGTCCATCTGTTTGTGTGCATGTGCCTGTGTGTGCGTAAGACAGAGAGAGAAAAACTGTGCCTGTATGTGCATATAATAGCTTAATGTTCTGTGTAAAGGGCTGAAAGTGGTTTCCTAGAATTTGGCAGTGTTAAACACTGCCGTAATTAGGCGATCTCCACTTCCAGGTAGCATCAGGCTTGTAATAATGGCTGAGCGATTTCAGCCTGTGTATCTGGTAAGGCAGGTATTTGACTGTGAATTAAATGTTTGATGAAAATTATAAAAAATACAATAACTATAATGCTCCCAAGAGACACCCCTATGACATAAGCATATGACTCCTCTTGCTCATATTCTCTTGGTTTGACACTACCATGGAGGAGTGTAGAGCTCTGTGTGTAAGGAATTGCTCTTGGAGCCGTTGAGCTGAGCAGATCCTGGACATTCCTGAGTGATCCGTTATGGGGCATGGCAGTGATGTTGAGCAGGTGGCAGATCAGTGGGTACAGATCAGTGGAGTTCATGGCTTCTTTTGTGAAATTCTTTCTGAAGGCAGGACCGTGGGCCAAAAAGATTGGATGCATTTCTGCGAATGCATTATCATAACCGTGGTTGCCTACTGTAAAGATAAAAATGCATGAATAAATTAACTTAGCCAACCCAAATGCATTAAAGTGGAAATAACTGTTGTATTGTCCAAGTTTGAACAAGCTAAATGCAAATTTTATCCAATTTGACTTTTAAAATAAAATAATCTTTTACAAACAATCTTTGCTGATGTCAATGCCACAATTCATTACAGGAAGTGGAAAGTCAAATGATCATAGATCTTTCTCAAAGGCCAACAACACTACCTTAAGCATCAGAAGAGGGAGGGTAAAGAGCAAAGCTGAGCCAAGTCAGCAGAAAGTGAAATTGGTTCCTGTTTTTAGTAACAGGTAAACTAATATTCAGCAAATGCTTGTTAGGTACCTACTATGTTTCAACTACTGTTCTAAAGATAAAAGATAAAAGATAAGGGTGCTCTTAGTCATGAAGACAATACATTCATAATTACTAAAAAAACAATAAAGAAAAACAAAAGGCATCCCAGAAATCAAACCTCTAGTTACAGCCACAGTCCACTGCTAAAAAATAAAGGTTGGGACTCGTGGGTAAAATCTGGACTTCGGTGGTTCAGATCAGCATCCAACTTAGCATTGTATATTTTAGTATGAGAACAAATGAAATAAAAACTTGAGGAGTCTCCTTACTTATCAAGTAGTACAAAATCAAAGGATGAAAACTCCTGCATTGTAAAGTCATGTGTTCCTGGCACAATCATTAGCGTGCAAAGGTGAAGGAGCGACTGCTGATTAGATGGCAACATAAGAAAAGTGACAGGCTCTATTTTAAAGGTGGTGAGGACTAGCAAATAAGTCGCTAGAACTTATATTACTACAGGAAAAGATGCAATGGGAGCACAACATTAAGAAAACTCCTAATTCTCTGAAATTCATGAACTGACCTCTACTCATCTCAAGGTAATTCCAAATCTGCCTGGCCAAACACATCTGAAGAAGCCTTTCTGTGTGCCACAATTCTTTTGAATTTATTCAAGTAAAGGTAATGCTGTATTTATGAACTCACATCTAATTATCTGACAGAGTACTGTGCTATTCTATTTAATTAACTGATAACACTAACATTGGGAAATATGCCATTATATAATTTGTATCTGATTGGATGACTGCTATTGTCATTTTTATAAGATGGAATTTAGATTTAGTCATGAAGGCAAAGATAATTTTCTCATATCACACTTTTTACTAGAAAATCAGGTCTGAAATGAAATCAGTATGGCTTATACAACCTTTCCCATGAACAGGGACTTCGGAAGCGATAGCCCCTACCATAAACTCTTGATCCAGGAGACAACACTTAATAATGGACGTGTAAGTGAACGGGTTCTCAGACTTCAATGTGTCTGAGACTCCTTGGCGAGGGGACAGCATATAAAACCGCAGGTTGCTAGGCTGTACCTTCAGTTTCTATTTGGTGGTTCTGGGATGGGTAAAATAATTTATGTTTCTAACAAATTCCTAGGTGATTTGGATGCTGCTATCCCAGGGAACACACTTTGAGAACCATTGCTTTTGGACATCAGGACTTAAGTCTCTTGTGGAATTTAGGATGAGACCTGTAGTAGACAATATTTTCTTCAATAAATAAACATAATGTAATACAAATAGGAACATTAAGGTGTCTTGGGTTTTTTTTAATCAAAAATAGGTGTGACTGGAGATGCAGGTTGAGCATTTGCTTTTCAACCTCGAGGTCCAGGGATCGCATCCCGGCCCCGGCCTGAGCAAGCCCATGTGCTGAACTGTGGTGCAACTGTAACTGCCAGGGTGGTGGCAAAGGTCTCGCCTCCCATGCAGAGGCCCCTGGTTCGGTTCCAGCCCATTACGGCCCCACATCCACCTGTGTGGAATGAAACCATGTCACAACTGATGATGTACAGCTATGGAAACCGGCCCTCTTCCTTCTCTCTCTCTCTCTTTCTCTCACCTTGTCTCCAAACAATAAAATAAATCTTAAAAAAATAAAAAGTATGACTAATCTATTGTGTGATTATAGTTCACCAAACCAAATTTCAAGAGAGCCCCTTAAATTTGTGTTATCTATAAAGTTTTGAGCAACCCCATTAACATAAAGGTACTGGCATAACACACAAATATCTCAACACATAAGGTGGCAATTATTCTCATGACCAAAGAAATTATTTTTAATGGCCTTCTTAAAATGGTTGCCCTGGTGTGATTATATTATACATTATTTTACAGATCACTGTTAGTATGTAAAAGAAGTTTTAAGAACCAGAAACCATGTACCTGTACAAGTAATTTAATGGCATAGAATCTGTCACTATGAATCATGTATTCCCATATATTACAAGTGCCATTGCCAGGCAACTGCTTTGCTTTTCCTCAATAAACAAACAGGAACCAAATTCTACCTAAAGGGACATTTTTGTACATCTTTTATATGTATCAAGAACCAATGCCCCAAAAAGTATTTCTAGATAGTTTGACACAATGTCGTTCCTTCAACATTCAAGTAACAGAGTAGAAATAAACCCCAGCAAACAGATCAGTAGAGCATGTTATTGTCTAAATTAACCAGGACACCCATGCTAGGTAGTCCAATAGAGCAAATTTAATGTGGGGACCAGGTATGAAGAAGCTGAGGAGCTGAGAAGCAAACATGGGATGGTGAAATTATTCAGTAATTAGTAAGAGTGGGAACCTCCTACAGCCCCAGAGCTGGAAAGCAGAAGAGAGAACTGGTATCACCAGAGCCCAAAGACAGGGCTACTTAGTAGGAGCTGAGGTTGTCCAGAGGGAGCTGGGATCAGAGAGAAAATGAAGCCACTGTGAGAGAAACAGCTTAAGGCAGGGAGAGTAAGGGACAAATACCAGGAGGGCCTTCCCCCGCTCCTCCTGGCTTCCAAACTCCAGGATCTTCCATAAGCCAGACTGAACCAGAAATCAGTTTGCAAAGATTTGGTCTGTAGTCATTGGTGATACAAAGTACAGTAGGGAAATGGCAGGGATATGCAAATGGCAGACACAATAAAGATAAGTAAAATCCTGTGGATGACTTTTCCATTTGACTAACTTGCTAAAAGCTATTAAGAAAATTACACAGTAAGGGAGGCAGAACGTGCCTTATTTTGTATGGTTGCATTTTTTTTAAGCTTTATTTTATTGTTTTTGACAGACAGAGAGATGGAGGCAGAGAGAGACAGAGAGAAAGGGGGAGGGCCCAGAGCAGTCTCCATGGTTGTATGTCATCAGTTTTCAACATGGTTTTGTTCCACATAGGTGGGTGGGAGCCGAGCAGGGCAGGAACTGGGCTGGGGGCCTCCTGCATGGGTGGCACACCCCCTTGAGCCAGGGGCCCAACTGGGGAGCAAGAACTGAGCTGGGGATCTCCCACATGGGAAGCTCACCCTAGTTCAACATATGGGTCCACAAGGGCCAGGGCTGGGATTCAATCCTCGGTCCCCAGGACTGTAAAGCGAGTGCTTAACCAGCTGAGCCATCCTAGCTTCCCCTGAATTTTAAATGAAAGTTCCATTATAGTCTCCATATTATATCACTAGGTATTAGGAAAACACACATTGATAAATTATTTCTATGACATATACACTTCTTTTTAGAAAAGTTTCCAGGGTGCATGCAAAGCTGGCCTGTATTTGATAGAGCCAGAAGGGCAAAAGTAACAACAACAAAAAACAAACACACACACAAACAAAAAAAAAAAACTAAAAAACTGACAATTACAAATAAAACAGATTAAATTCTTATGAAATTAGAATAAATAACAGATACAGAAAATAATTCAAGTTATAAATTTCAGTTACACTTCTGTCTGAAACATCATGGTTATAATTAGCAGTTTAGGACACTGTGCATACTTTTGGTCTGATGGCTCCAATAGAAGTAAATGTTTCACTTTTAGAAGGTTACCTCTTTTTAAAGCCCCGAGGGTCTTAATTTTGCTACTAATGTATGATACTAGTGAGTGAGTCAATTGGTAAATTAATTGCTGTATTATCCATACTGTCCACTTTAGCAAACAATGATGCAGAATGAGAAGAAGTACTATAACATACTCACACAGAAAGCCGTCTGACTTATTCCGTGAAATATACCACCCTTTGTCAGCCACTGCTATAATTGGTTGAATTCGATTATTGTATTTGTAATGCCATCTTTCTGGGATCTCTTCTTTTTTGTAAACAGTGAGATTAGGATGAGCATGAGCTACTGCTTCATAGACTTCCTCAAATTTACCTAAAAGAGAAGGGAGAAGGACCAGCACTCAGAACAAGACACTGCTACCATCAAACGAGCAATCATGGCAGCTGAGGTCAATCAATGCTGACACCCCAGTCAGGTAAAAAGCTAGCACACTGCACATACTGAAACAGAGACAGGCACTTTACACCTCCCACCCTCTTTGAGGAAAGACTCAAGCAGGGAAACTGAGAAATAATTCATCTTCTGTTAAGTAAATAACCTTATAGAATTAAGAGAACATTTATACAACTAGAAATGTCTAATTTGAGATATTTCTTTTTTTTTTTAAGATTTGTTTTATTATGAAAGTGAGAGAGAGAGAGAAAAAAAAGGGGGTGGGGGGTGGGGGGAGGGCCCAGAGCAGTCTCCATAGTTGTACATCATTAGATGTGACATGGTTGCATTCCACACAGGTGGATGAGGGGCCGCGTGGGTGGGAACCAAATTGAGGGCCTCCTGCATGGGAGGCAAGAACCTTTGCTGCCATCCCAGTGGTTACCAGTTGCGCCACAGTTCAGCATATGGGTTTGCATGGGATGGGGTCGGGATGCCATGTCTGGACCTCACAGTTACAAGGCAAGTAAAAGCTCATCTTACTAAGCTATCTCAGCATCCCTGAGATATTTCTTAGTAACTTCAACACACACACATACTAATTAGTGGTATTAAATCTTTAGAGTACTGCAACATCCAAATAAAAACAGTTACATTCTTATAGTTGCAAATGCAGAGGTAGAGAATCTCTAGATAAGAAGATATGGGAAGTGGAGGGGGAGATTTGGGGAAGGACAGACTGGACGTGGAAAGAAAATTGTAAAATAAAACATTCCTTAAAACGCTGGAGGTGTTGCCAAGTATTTATTTCCTGTAACTCCATGTGCAGTAAACCTGGTCACTTTCTTCCTGCTTTTCAAACCCATTTGGTAGGGGTTCCTCCCTGCCTCCCACACCCTGACAAGGCAACACCATGCCAATTTTGTAAGACAAATTGAAGAGTTAATGTGATTTTTCTTAAGCAAAAAACTTGCTATTTTATATGGAATTTGTTGGAAAGTTCGTAAGTTCACATGCAATTTTTTCACATTCACTGTCTCCTATGATCCTCTTAATTCCCCTGTGAGGGACAGAGCTCTCGCTGGTGAGGTATCCAGCTTTACAAAATCCATTCTCTCATTTGATACCCAGACTGCCCCTAGGTGATGAAACAGAAAGCAGAGAGCAGGCCTGAGTTTTGCTCTGTACATACGTTGCTACGTGGAGATGTAGGTCACAGAGTTGGTATGAGGCTTAGAGGAGAGGTTTTAAAAAGGTTCAATATACTGTTATTATTTTCCTACTTATAGATTAAAAAAAAAAAAAAAAAAGGAATTTCAGGTTGACCAAAGCTTTCTCTTTCCTATACTCTACTGCTTCCCTATTGTAAGCAGGTCCTAACTGAGGATCTACAGAAGGCTTTAGGGCCCAGAAATCACTATTATTTGCAAGCAGATTTTGAATGTATCTTCCCTTCTCAGTTTTTCTAAGAAGGAAGGCTATAGCTTTCATCATATCTGATGAGTCAAAAATAGTTAAATCCTACTCTCATAAATATCTACAGAGCACCAACTGCAATATTCTAGGAAAAAATGAAAGATTATACTCCAAGTGGTGCCGTCAGGTTGGCTTGAGGAAGCAACAAATGCTCTGTTAGTATATTTTCCAGGGAGTAGCTGGGGCCACTGGATCAGTAGACACAGCTGAAGGAAGCCAGACAAGAACCAGTTCAGTCTGGTTATGGTGCCTGTTATGTACTTAAGGCGACCAAGAGCTCATTGTAATAGTAAAAAGCCAGCCTCTGAGAAGAGTCTAGACACCAGTTTCTGAGTACGCAACACAAGAAGAGGCATGAACTACTCAGTCGACACCACCCCTTACAGGCTGTGACAAAACTTTTCATTACAAATATGCATTACTTTGATGGGAAAAAAACACAGACTCCCCAGTTCCGTGATCCACAGCCTTAGAAATTATTTCCCATGGGCGCCTTATTTGCTGCAAATATATTTTGTTTTGCATGGCAACCACTCTTGGATAATGTATGGTTGCTTGTTCACCAAAAAGCAAACCCAAGATCAGTTCAGTAACAAACAAACAAACAAACAAACAAACAAAAAACAAAACAAAAACAGATTCCAGGGATGCTAGGATAGCTCAGCAGGTTGAGCACTTGCCTTGCAACCATGAGGTCTGGGGATCGAATCCCAGCCCCCGCCAGTGCAAACCCACATGCTGAACTGGGAGCAACTAGTAACCACAGGGATGGTGGTGAAGGTTCTTGCCTCCCATGCAGGAGGACCCCAGTTTGGTTCCCACCCCACACAGCCTCACATCCACCTGTGTGGAATGAAATAATTTCACAACTAATATGGAGACAGCTTTGGGCCCTCCTCCTTCTCTCCTTCTCTTTCTCTCTCTCTCTCTCTCTCTCTCTCTCTCTCTCTCTCTCTCTTTCCCTCTCACCATCTCTCAAACAATAAAATAAATATTTAAAAAAACCAAAAACTTAAAAGATGGTTTTTTAGAGTCTAAAGATAAAATTTCAGAATATTACCATGATACCGGCAAACATACTTTAAAGGCACAGAGACAAAAATTCCACACTCAGTCACACTGGGCATGCGCAGAGCTAATGTCAGATCACCAACCACTCAAACTTACCTTCTTTTGGCAAGATGGCTGCTACTGGAGATTGGTCAATCAGGATATAGTGGTCTTTATCCAGGTACTTGTCAAGTTCTATTACCCTTTCCTCAGAACACTGAGTCATTCCATGATCGCTTGTGATAATGAGGTTCAGAGTGTTCCACAACCTTGCTTTTTTCAGCGTTTGTATAAGATACCCTAACTTATTGTCAATATCTGAAATGACAGGCTCCATGAGCGGACTGTCAGGTCCCAAAATGTGGCCCATATCATCAGGGTCTTCCCAATAGAGAAGGCCAAGATTTATGGGCTCTTTGGATGTAAACCAGTCAATAATTTTGGCAACTCTATCTTCAAATGAAACAGACTCATTGTAAAGCATGTAGTGAGTAGGAAAGCTCTTGTGTATTTTTACATCTGTTCCAGGCCACATGGCTGCACCACTAGCATGTCCTGCCCTCTGATTTGTGATCCATATTGGAGTTGCTTCTTCCCAAAACTCAGAATCATAAATATTCATGTTCTCCAAGGAGAAAGATTTGTTCAGATTAGGATCAAACATGTCATTTGCAACAATCCCATGATTCTCTGCAAAGAGGCCAGTTACCAAAGTATAATGGTTAGGGTAGGTCTTCGTAATGAAAATATTAGTAACTTGCTTCACATGAACACCATATTTCATAACATAATGAAAATGGGGTGTTGGAACCCTATATAAGTAATCCCAACGGAATCCATCAAATGAAACTAGTAGAACCTTTTGCTGGTCTGGATGGAGAGAAAAGGTAATTGAAAGTGTTAGTGCAGCAAGTATGAAGGCCACCCAGAGGAGTTTTGAAGTCATTTTCAAAGTACTTGATCAGTTTAGTATAAGATGATCTGTGTAAAAAACATATAGAAGTTAATAGTGATAATTCTGTTCTGTATACTTTACCCAAAACTGAAAGTGATGATGCTTAGTAATCCCAGTTATTTTATAAATCACAGCCTGAAAGAATTATGTTGTAGAACTTCATCTTAAACAACAGACTTGGGGTTACCTGTATAATAAAGCTAAGAATTTTAGTTGCATTAGAAACTTTTACTTTCCAAGAATTTATCAAACATCAAAACATTCCTTAAAAAAATTATTTAAACAAGTTCCCAAATATCACTTTAAAATATGATATAATTTATATACAACTTTTCAGAGAAAAGTTCAGGTTGACCCAACATCTGACAAAGACCAGTGAACATATTTATTATTGTCGTTAGACCAACTATAGGAACCTAGCAACAAGGAAGTACCATTAGTAAATCCAATAATAATGCTTTTTAACACACCCACAAACACACACCTCTATTTTTCAAAATCAAGGCTTACATTTGGTTGATCATGCTTAAAGAGGGAAAAATAGATGAACTTCATTTCCTGAAATGATCTTCATTCATTTATTAACAATCAAATCATAGCCTCTCTAAACTAAACAATTAGATTCTGAACTAAGTATAAACAGAAACATAATTCTGAAGTTTGTTGTTGACCTTCCTAATGTCAAAATTGGTAACATTTAATCTTATCAGTGATATGTTTAGAAAAGGCATTTCCCAGGTTAAATAATCTCTTTGGACCAAGGTTATTGTTCTGTTCTTCTTTTTTTAAAATCTGCATATATTTCTACAAAGCATTTATTCTATTCAAGAATCTAAGGGGCAATATGGATAAACAATACATATGTATATGTTACTTCTCCTGGGGCTTGAAGGTCAAGCAATGGTCTTTTGTTCTCTTATTTTCAAGATCCATTCTTGCATGAAGATACTTATAAGCCCACCAAAAGTTGAACCCAACCATACTTTGTGCCAAGAAATCCCATGAATTTAGCTTTTGACATCTTCCTAATTTGAATATACTGAAGACATTGTTAAATCTTAAAAAATAGACCACCTTGCCTCACTATATTATAACTATAGGTAAATAAAAACTGCCTGGCAAGATTGCTTTGCTTACAGATGCAATAATTTTGTTTTGTGTTCAAATCATGATTTCAACATACCTAGAACATTACTTAAATTGAAATTGTTTTAGGTATTGGTCTCCTGACAATGGTTTAAAATTAAATTTAGAAACTATTTCTCAAATTGCAATAATGTTTCCAATTCCGAAAGGAACACTAAACATCAGTTTCAATAAGGAATTGCAAATATATTTACTACCATGTGGATAAGAATGGTGGTTCCTCTCTCTTTCTTCCTTCTCCTTCACCTTCCTAATATAAGGAAGGCTAATACGAGCCAAACACAATTAGGGTTTAAAAAAAAAAAATTTAAACTACGTGAAACACCTGATTTTCCTCTAAGTAAATTCATTCAGTTAACTGGTAAGCAGGAAAGAACTGCTTTCCTGGGACAAAGGAAAATAAAGGCGAAGTGTTGTCTAAAGCTTAGGAATGTTTGGTAAGCAGAATCAGCATTATCACATCGATGACATAAAACAATAAACACAGAGGTGGGGGTAGGATAAAAGAATTTTCAGATTTCTTTCTTTTTCATACACACAAAAAAAATGCTACAAAGTGCAGCAGAATTCGTAGCTTTGGGTTCAGAATTCACTGGGCTGCTTTCCAGTTCCTCCTCCCCTCCAATCCTTCCCCCAGACAGCCTTGGTAATCTGGAGGGAAGAGGCGCCAAGAAACGCGAAGAAGGAAAGTGGAGGGGGAGTAACTGTGTGTATAGAGAATAGACGTCAGAAAGAGGGTGATGCATCACCCCATCTTCTCCACAGGCATTCCATCCTAGATACTGGGAAGGGTCACGGCGCAGGGTACTTCCAGCGAGGCTGGCAGATGCCCCAACGTGGGCTGTGTGTGTGTGCGCAGTGGAACGGAGGTAGTTTGCGGGGCCCACAGGAGCCGTGTGAGTCCCCTGCAGGAAGGCCGCCGTCCCCCTCACCCCCCCAGGACTCTTACCTTCGCAGCGATCCTGTCAGTCCGCATCAGATTGGGGCAATGGGAGGAAGGATCTGGAGTGGGATCCCTCCCGCAGACCTGGGGCTATAGCCGGGAGGTGTCACGAGCAAGGGACGCCCCTTGAACACGCGGCCGCTCACCTGCACACCGCCTCGATGCAGAGCACCTGACCAACACCATCTCCCCGCCCCAGGCCCCGCCTCTTGGCTCTCATTGGCTACGGTAGAGATGGTTCCCGCTAGCGGACTCCTGGGAGTCGCTGCACCACCTGTCAATCATCCGGCGCGGGGTAGACACCGCCTAGTCTTGGAGGGTGCAGGGGGGCCGAAGCCCAAGTGAGCAAAGGGCCAAGGCGGACCCAGCAGGGAGGCCCGAGGGGCAAGGAGGCGAAGACACCTGGCGCTTGGCACTCGGCGCTCGCTAAGTCCTCTGTCTGCCTAAGCACCAAACCTTCCCACAGTGTGCGTTTTCTGGACGGGCAGTAGTGCTGTGGACAGCGATGCCAAGAGATTCTAACTCTACCCCAGTGGTGCTCTCACACTCAGTGTTTTTGTTAGAAGCTACTTTTATTCTCTTATCTGATCTCTCAACTGGGTGTGTGTTCTGAAGAACACCGCAGGCTGTCAGTAGAATGATGAAATTTTCTTTTAATTCTTTTTCTTAGTTGGTGTTGATAGATGCTTTACCTCACAAAATTTTAATTTAAAAGGATTTATTGTCCAGTCCCAATGTTTATAGTCCAGGTTTTTGCAAGAGAAGGTCTCAGGGATATGCAATAATGTGTCACCTGAGAATGAATAAATTAAACCGAGCCGGGTTCAAGATTAGGTGAATTTGCACAGGAGGAGGGGCAGAGCAGAGACTCCCATGGCTGCATCTGGGTTCCAGAGCCTGTTTCTAGCTTTGTTTCCAAATATGCAGTAAACTTATGAACTTCAGGTTCTTTCAGAAAGTCTTTGGCCCTGTTTTTTTCTGTTTCTTTACTGTAGTGAATTAATTTTTCATGTTTTTGTTGTTGTTGATTAATCAATATTCTTAGGCCAGTGGGAGTGTGGTGCGCATATGTATAGTTTGCCAATTTGATGTCAACTATAGTTTCCATAAATTATAGACTTTTAGCTTCTCTGAAAGGTTTTGCCCATCTACACAATGCTTAGACCTAATTCTGACCACTCTGCAATAGGCAATAATATCTTCTTGGTTGGCATGACTTAGTTTCAATGTCTAACCTAATTCTGACCACTCTGCAATGGGCAATAATATCTGCTTGGTTGGCACGACTTAGTTTCAACGTCTAATTAGCTTATAAAGCGGAATGCAAAACCAGTGGCTTTAGCTCTGACTGGAGTTATGTTCTGTGTCTGGTATACCAGAGCTGTAAACTGCATAGACATTCCTGTTGCTATGTAATTAAACCAGATTAACATTTTGGTCATAGTTTTGTCTCTCTCTCCACCAGTCCCTACCCCAATGGTTCCCTTCTGATCATGTCATACCATCCCAAAGGGCACCTAGGTACTCTCCAGGGGCCTTTTATTTGTAGTGATGCAAGTTTCTGGCGTTCCACACGTGGGATGGGGATTAAAAAAGAGACTGGGTTCTATGTTTAGCCAGACCCAATGACAGTAAAATTGTACAGGTTGTTCCAAGTCTCCAATGTCGTGTCCTTTGAAATTGCCCAAACTTGGAATGGGTGGTCCAATATTGTAAGTCCTTGTCCCACCAAAATAAGCCAACTCTGTGTTCTCTCCAGACACTCAAAGAACAGCTTCTGCTGATTAGAGAGCAGAGGGAGGGGAACATGGGCCTTCTATACGGGTCATTGAACATTGCTGGGCTCTGTTCAGATGACACTCTGCCTTGTTCAGCAAACTTTTTAGGGAAGGCACTGTTGTATTATCCAGCGACTCCTATGGAGTAGACGTGACACGGCTGTTAACCACAATTCACAACTTGGAAAATGACTCACGAGGGCCTCAGTGAGTGCCAGACACACTTCCCATAGCTCCATATAGTGATATCTGGTGTTCAACTGGTAGGCTTATATAACTCAAGTTGCTAATGGGGTAAAGTGTGGTTTACATTGTATAGATAGAGGAATGGTTGTAAAAATATGGAATTCTGCTTACACATTTGTAATAGACTTCCTGCTATATCTGTTGCCTCAATTTCTGTCCAATTGCAGTAACTACTCAGCAAAGTATGACAGTATAAGCCACAAACTGTATTAACTGTAGCTATTCCTTATATTATTGAATTAGTAGAATTATCACGTAGCTAGTAATACTTTTCTGACTAATGGAGTGACAGGAGAATTTACTTTTTTTCATGGGTTTTGGGGTGGGGGTGGGTGTACCTCTGCCTTCTTTAAAAAGTCTAATAGGGGTTTGAGGGCTGGATTCTTCTCTTCCTCATGAACTGGAAGAGGTCTTTGCTAAAACTAAAGTATAAGGTGTTCTTTATGAAATAGCCAAGACTCTGCCACAGAAGTTTTGTTTTCAAAACTGATCTATACTCCAAAATGAACAATTGACTTTACAATTTAAAAAACCTGTAAGTCTGCAATATACACAATGATTAAAATAAAAGAAAGTCTATCTTTTAATACTTCATAGAACAGTCTGCAAAATATGGGTCTCACATGCTTGTGTGCAAAGCCATGGGTTAGAAACCATTGGGACACTGGTAGTGGACTGACCTTAATTCTTGCCATTTATTTATTTATTTTATTTTTATTGTTTTTGTCAGAGAGAGAGAGAGATACAGAGACAGAGAGAACTGAACTGGGGGAGCTCCCAGTTCAGCACATGGGTCTGCAAGGGCCGGGGCCGGGACTCGATCCTCAGTCCCCGGCGCTGCAAAGCGAGCGCTTAACCCACTGAGCCATCCCGGCTTCCCCTGACCTTAATTCTTGATAAATAGCAGGTTTTCACTAATTCAGATTCATTAACATAAATTCAGCATGATGATCACAAAGGTAAATAATGGACTATTCAAAGACTTAGCCCAAGTATTTTTATGTCTATTAGTATCTTGGGCTCCTAATGATCTATTTGTACTAATTAGAACTATATTTTCACACAATTATAATTTTATCCTCTGAAGGCTCTATAAAAGTCAAATATAATCTTATAAACTTCTTTGTATTATTGTACATTTTAAATTGTATTCATAGTGTATTTTTTCCCCTAGGGTTGCTGTAACAAACTCTCACAAACTGGGTGACTTACAACAGAAATTTATTCTCTCACAATTTTGGGGGCTGCAAATCAGAAATCAAGACATTGGCAGGGTCACACTTCCTTCAGAGGCTCTGGGGGAGAATCCTTCCTGTCTCATCTAGCTTCTGGTGGTTTCTGGTGTTCCTTGGCTTATTGTAGCATAGCTCTGATCATTGCCTCCATCGTTATGTGCTGATGTTCTTTCTCCTCTCTGTCTGTGTGTCTTCACATAGCCTTCCATCCATCATTGGAGTTAAGATGCATTTTAATGCAGTAAGACTTCATCTAATTACATCTGCAAAAATTGTATTTCCAAATAAGGTTGTATTCTGAGGTTCCTGCTGAATGTGAATGTTAGAGGGTTACTATTCTATTCAGCTCAGTACATGTAGCCAACAGAATGTTTCATTTTATAGCCCAGCCTAGATCAAAATTGTATTAATTATTATTAAAATGGCTCAAATCAAGGACACTGACAACATTGATAGAGCAACTGCAGCTATCATGCATTGCTGGTGGGACTAGAATTTGGAAAATGGTTTTGAAGTTTCTTATAAAGTTAAATATGCACTTACTATACCAACCAGGAATTCCAATTTTAGGTATTTAGCCAAGAAAAATGAAGAACATGACCTTTCAATTATTTATAAGCAAATTTTAGTAGCAGCATTATTCATAATCATTAAAAAATGCTGGAAACAACCCAAATATCCTGCAACTATGAATAGATAAATTGTGGTATATTGATAAATGGGATACTATATATACAGCAATAAGAAGAAACAGAGTACTGATACATGCAACGACATGGATGAGTCTCAAAAGCATTTTGCTAAGTGAAAGAAGTCAGATAAAAAAAGGCTACAGTCCATATGATTTCATTTATATGACATTATCGAAAAGACAAAACAACGGGACAGAGATCAGATCAATGGTTTCCAAGGGTTGGGGTTGAAGGTAGAGATTGACTACAAAGGGGCCCGAGGGAAGTTTCTGCTGTGAGGGAATTTTGATTGTGGTAGTGGCTACACAAGCTACCTGAAGATATTTCAATTTACCATGTGTAAATTACATCTCAATTAACAACAGCAACACAAAATTAGCCCTGCTATGTAATCATTTCCCCAAAATTCACAAAGCAGGCCTAGTGGTGCTTGACCTTTGCTCGTCTGTTTTCTGTGTATGGCTAAGTGTATTAGTTTAGTTGGCAGGAAGTAAGAACTCGCATGTGCAGGAACCCACTGAGGCCCTTGCTCTGCTGGTTTTCATGTTCTTTCACTTCGTGAAACCAAGTCTGGAAACTATAGGGTGTCCCAAAATTCACACAAGAAGTAATTTTGATAGAAAACACAAGTTTATAATTAAAAATTGTAAATTTTCATTGCTCAACAATGAAAACGCGTTGTTCTTTCGTATAGCGCTCCATTTTTAATAACCATGAACTGTTAGTTGTCACGCTGTCTTTTTTTTTCGTTGGCAACACTTTACCGCACAAATGATGCAAAATTCAGATCTTGTGTGAATTTTGGGACACCCTATAGTTTCTAAGCTACAGCTGCAAGTCACTTGTTGCATAAATAAACCAGTCTCGGACGTGCTAATGCAGGTGTAAGGGATAATTATCTTCTGGTTCAAGGCCTACTTTGAAAGACATATTCTCAGAAGAACCCAAGTAAAACTGCACATGGGTTTGTGGTGTACAGGGTGGAAACATTAGGCCCAAACCACATTCTCAGTTCTTTGTAAAGAACATACCCCTTAGAAGCTTTAAAGTACGTTGTTTAACCTCACCATTTATTTAGAAAACTATTGGCTTATCATGAGTATTGTAATTCTGCAAATGTACTGAGTGTGGAAGGCCCAAAAAATATTGTCCTATTTCCAGATCAAAAAGACATATTTTCCTCTCTAGGTATTTATATTTCAAATGTAAATCTAAACTTCCTTTGAAAGTGTTATGTAGCTCAAGGAAGCACTGGGTTCTTTGGTAAGTATTGCACTTCATACATGGGCAAAGCAGGAAGCAATTGCCTCCTGTCTTTATGGAGTTCTTGGCATGGAGGCTGGAGAAAATGATGGGAGGTTATTTCTCACCCCCTTCCTGGATGGCTACAACTTCATTATTGGAAATTCATCTCTTTACATTGAGGCTTTTCTCCCAGAGCGATGCCAGATCCACCTATGTTAGCCTTTCTTCGTGTGTGTGTGTGTGTGTGTGTGTGTGTGAGAGACTAAGTCTACCTGACTCACACAGAATAGCGTACCGTAATTTGTTGGGGAGAAAGGCCATGAGAGGGATGGGTCAGTAGGTTGAGCATTTTCTTTTCAGAGGTGATGAAATAGAGGAGGTACCCTAGAGCAGGGGTGTCAAACTCAGTTAAAACACGGGCCATTTGGATTTGGTGCAACAGGCAAGATTCACGCGGGCCACATCACATTTACAAATGTCGCCCGAACTGAGTCAGCATGTTTATACACGCCCCCAGGCCCCCAGGAAAGGCACTGGGCCACGTGTATACTCGTCTTCAGTAGTTAAAGGGTTAATGAGGGAATTGTGTCTATGGTATTGCCTCGATCTCCCCTAAGCGCTATTTTCTTCATAACAATTTTTTCTATTTTCATATTATTTTAAAGCATTGTGGGCTACAAAATATGACCTCAGGGGCCGCATGCGGCCCGCGGGCCGACAGTTCGACACCCCTACCCTAGAGGAAAGTGAAAACAAAAAAAGGAAATAAAGGGAGCAAACCCAAAGCTGACATCTTTCATAATTAAACTTAGCTCTGCTCTTTGACAGTTATTAGGCAGCAGATCCCTGAAGGGAGCTACAAGGTCACAGGTGACAAAGAGGACACTTGTCTTTAAAGACACTCCAAGTTTTTTCTTAATTTTTAAAAATAGCCTTTGGTCTGAAAACTTTATACATCATGTTGAAATTCATCAAAAATTCAACACCTCATGAATTTTCTGATATAGAATCCTTGAGAGGATTATCATTCTTGAAGTCACGTTTGTCTTTATTCATTCACACATGTTGTCATCTGTCGTCTGATTCCACAAAGGCCATCCCCCCACACCTAGTTCCTTCTCTGCTTTCTAATGGGGACTGCATTTCATAGGAGATCCTATCCAGTGTGAATGGATTTTTGCTGATTTACTCATCTATTCTTGCTGAGAACCAAAGATGTACGCATGTCTGGGTTCATTGTCCAGAGTTGGCTATGCTATTTTGGTAGTGGGGGACAATAAACCTCCTGACCCATTTGTACAGGGAATTAACTGGCTATATTCTAAATAATAGCTTTATTGAGAGGTAATTTACATAGCATAAAATTCACCCATTTAAAGTAAACAATTGGGGAAGCCGGGATGGCTCAATGGATTAAGCGCTCACTTTGCAGCCCCAGGGACCAAGGATCGAATCCCGGTCCTGACCCGTGCGGACCCATATGCTGAACTGGGGAGTGCCCCTAGTTCGGTTCTCACTGGGGTGAGACCCTGGCCCAGTTCCTGCCCTGTGCAGCCCCGCCCACCTGTGGAATGAAACTATGTGGAAAACCCAATGATGTGCAACTGTGGAGACTGTTCTGGGCCCTCCCCCTTCTCTCTGTCTCTGTTTCTCTCTGTCTCTCTCTGTCTCTCTGTCTCTCTCTCTCTGTCAAAAACAATAAAAATAAATTTAAAAAAAAGCAAACAATGTTATTCTGCCATGTTAAGGCCTCATTGGCCTGCTTGAACCAAGTAATGCAACTGAGACTTGGCCATTTTATGGAATTAATCAAATGTTCATTCACAAGATAAAAATAGAATAATAAGACCATTTTACATTTGTATAGTGTTTGATAATTTTTTAATTACATTTTGAAGAACCTCACCAACATTACTGAGTTTCTCATGGCCACTTACTATATTCAATGAGAATGCATGATTTAACCAAAGCTACTGAGTATATCTAAACATTTGAATTCAGGGCAATTTTTTAAAGTAGTGGAGTGTGCTTGAGTGCAGTATTGTTATGTTACAGAATTACATGCTCATGATTTTGTAATAATCATAAGGGACATTACTTCTGCCACACCCTGTATAGTAATTTTTATAAGAAAGAAACAAACTGAAGTGATGCAGACATACATAGAACTGAGAGATTAGCTCTGACTGAAGAAGGCATTGGGATTTCATGGCAGTAGTAGGCAAAGAGAGTGGATCTTGGAGAGGTTGGCATTTAAGCAAGTCCCTGAAAGATGGGTGAGATTTCAACAGAATCGATAGGACTGACAGAGACCAACTGTCAGCAAAATCATGGGTGAGACAGTTCAAGGTCTATTTGGGAGTAGTGAATGGGGACCTCGTATTGAAGGGCATTGAAAACTGGGCTAGACATTTAGAGTTGTTCATGTGGGTGTTGGGGGTGGGGGTGGGGGTAGGGGTGGTGCTCAGTTAAAGGTTTTTGAGGAAGATGCACAGAGATTTATTTTTGGTTTTTTTTAAATTTTATTTTTTGAGAGAAGGTAAGAGAGAGAGAAGGGGGGGAGGGCCCAGAACAGTCTCCATAGTTGTATGTCATTAATTATGACATGGTTTCATTCCACACAGGTGTATGTGGGGCTGTGCAGGGTGGGAACCGAACTGGGTGCCTCCCACATGGAAGGCAAGAACTTTCCCCACCAAGCCAATCCAGCGGTTACCAGTTGTGCCACAGTTCAGCATATGGGTTTGCACGGGCCAGGGCCAGAATCAAATCCCAGACCTCATGATTGTGAGGCAAGTATTCAACTGCTGAACTATCCCAGCATCCCTAGGGGAGATCATTTTGAACAACAACCAGTGGTGTGATGTGATAGTGATCCAGCAGATTGACTTTTAATTACTGTCAATGTTTAATTGAAGTCAACGTTACGTCTTTCTCTCATTTATCAGAAATTGCCAGTTCCCAGGCCATAGCCCAGACTCACCCATTCTTTTGACTCTTTTACTGGAAAACGAAAAGGACTTTGGCTTTTTATTTAGTGCACACTGAGAGTTGGTCCGCTGTTCTTTTCTTGCTTTTTCTTGGTGACATGTATTGGCCTATTCCTAGTATACTGTGTGGCACATAGTGTCATGTCCTGTGTTTTCAGTGTCACCCAGTTTTAGCATGTGAGCCTGTCATCAAATCAAAGACTTGTGAATCAGAAGAAACAGGTATATCAGTGTCAATGCACATATGCTTTCCAGTCATTTCTGAGGGTCACCTCATTGTCATATGCTGCAAGTTTGTTTGCGTATACTTATTAATAGAACAGGTGAGGGTCTGCAAGGCAAGGGGGGAAGCAGGAAGGGGACTTGAAAACTTTTTAGAATGGGTGCGATAGCCTCAATTGAAAATATAATGAACCAGGATGCAGGGATAGCTCAGCGGTTGAGCACTTGCCTCACAATCTCAAGGTCCAGGATTAAATTCCCAGCCCGTGCTCCCTGCAAACCCATATGCTGAACTGTGAAGTAACTGGTAACCATTGAGCCTGGTGGCAAAGGCTCTCGTCCCAATGCGGAGGACCCTGGTTCGGTTCTGGCCCATTATGGCCCCACATTCACATGTGTGGAATAAAACCATGTCACAACTAATGAAGTACAACTATGGAGACTGCTCTGGGCCCTCCTCACTTTTCTCTCTCTCTTTCATCTTCTCTCAAACAATAAAATATAAATATTAAAAACAATGTAACAAACTACTAGACAGCTGCACATAGGACTAGATGGAGCATAGAAGAGATGGACAATTATAAAGCTAGAATAAGGGTGACCTCCATGGAGGAGAAAGTGGGCATGAATGAGAGTAAATAATACCACACGAGGGCAATTATATTAACAGTGCTAATTATACCTGGTCTTGTGCCAAGTATCACGACAGCCTGGAGAAATACAAAGGGGTCTTTTCCTACGCCAGCTCTGGAAAGTGGATCTCAGAGAGGCTGAGTAACTCACTGAAGAGCACACACTAAGTGGCAGATCCAGGCTGTTCATGCAGCTCAGAAAGACACCATAGGGTAGGCATAGGGAGATATTCTGGGGATACACTGGATCTTCAGACTGACCAGTCCTTAGCTCTGCAGGAACCAAGCTCATGCGTTTGCTGACAAGAGATTGCATATCAGAGCTGAGGATTCTGTATGTCTTTCCCAGCCTGTAGTCCTCAGTGGTGCGAGGCTGGGGGCGGAGAGCACAGTGAGTGGTGGAGTGCCTGAGCCCAGTCCTGTGTCCACACAAGGAGGATTTGGTATTTTGCCAGCAGTTGAGTAACTCAGTTCCCTTTTCAGGTGATGCAGAGACAGGGAGCTCTCGCAAGCTCTTCCTTCAACAGCCAACACACAGACACCATGTGAGAGGTAAGCAAATAGGACTGGAGTGGTCATCATGCAGGAAGGGCCATCCTTAGAACTGAAATGATGTTGATTAAGCATGGCCACTCTATGTTGGAGTAAAAGGTAGGAAGGTCTGTGTATACACTAGCCTTCATGTCTAGTGTATAGGAGGGAGCCGGGACATCAACATTCAGGGCAAAGTAATCATGGCAGAATTGAGAGAAAGAGTCCCGGACAGCATAAATGTGGGTGAATTTGTCAATTTAAAGCTACTAATTTGAGTAGCTGCTAGGATCTTAGCCCTGTGATGGGTGTTGGGGGAGATGAATGCAGGGAGGCATGAGAAATATATTCCTACCTCCAAAGGGATGAAAATGCTAATGAGAGAGACGATGCCAAAGCACTTGAAAGCATCACAAACAATACAAAATTGTATTTAATCGACACTTCATTGATACTTTTTCCAGTTCTCAGGGATTTAGACTGTTTTTATTTGGACAGGTATTATTCTCCCCATGCCGAACTGCTAACATGTGGCCTTCCTAGCTCCTGGCATTCTCACTTTCCGTTCTTTCCTCTAAGGACTTTCACTACTAAAGAATACTTTGAAGAAATCGCTTTAGAGTGAAAGAGAGGTGGTCTTAGGGCGGTGTTTTAGGCCACCTCCCGTAATCTTCTTCATCACTGGTCAGACCTCTATGTGAGATGGGCAGAGCTGTGAACAGCACATTTGATAGCCTATTTGTGTGGAAGGAGAAGCAGCCTTTGGTATGAAGATAGACTAATGGTGGATGAATGGCTAATTTCTCAGGGCCCTGGAAGGACCAAGGTTGGAAGTGTGAGGACATGGAGGTGGAGGGAAGAGGTATGTGTATGTGGGTCCTCTGGGAGTGGGCCCCAGGCTCGCAGAGCTGTGTGTCTCATGTTAATGCCCACGAAGTGCCTTTGCAGAAGGGCATCTCAACCATCTGGAGGATGGGATGGCCGAATCTGTGAGTGTCAGCCACACTGTGTTCTTGGTCACTCCAGTGCTAATACCATGGACCCATGAGCAGTTGTGCTGGCAAGATGGAGGTATGCCTGCACCGAATTGAATGGGATTGAGCTCCCTGAGGCCTATCTAATCATTGCTGATTGTCAGCATCAGAGACTGATGTGAAGCTCTCACTTGAGGAAAACAGCAGCCATTTGTCATTACTGAAATGTACACCTGTGCCAGTAATGTCTCCATCAGAAGGCACTGGAATGCGTCCTCTAGCAACATGGTGTCCTATAACAGCGTGGCTTCAGACAAGGTACTAATTTCCCAGCAAAGGAGGTATAGAGGTGATCCCAGCAGCCCCTGGGTTCACTGTGTATTCCATCGGCCAGAGGCAGCTGGCCTCGTTGAATGGTGTGGTGGCCTCTCAGAGGACACATCCTCAGGGTTAGAGTTTAGCACCCCATTTTGGAGAATATGCACTGAAACAAGGGGATATTCCCTTAATCGCCCCCAGTTATTTGTGGTAGACACACAGTGGCAAATTTGGCACAACAACACTGAGTTTACACCCTCCCACCCCAGTGACTTTACTACCAAGCAATTTCATTTCACCACTGTTTCCCCACCAATTGTGCCCTATGGAAAGTGGTGAAGAAAAACCGGATTGCCAAAATCTGAAAAGCAAAAAATTTCCTTGATTTGGGTACATAACCCCTTTTCTTTTCCCTTCCCTTCCCTTCCTCCCTCTTTTCTTTCCTTCTTCTCTTCTCTTCTCTTTTCCTTCCTTCCTTCCTTCCTTCCTTCCTTCCTTCCTTCCTCTCTCTCTCTCTTTCTTTCTGTCCCTCTTCCTCTTTCTTTTGCCTTGCAGCTTTTTGTTAAATTTATTGATGTGACATTGATTAGTAAAAATTACATAGGTTCCAGAGTACAATTCTACAATACATCTTCTATGTGTTGAATTATGTGCTCACCACCCAGAGTCTTTCCATCACTATATATTTCATGGCTTCTCCCTCCTCCCTCCTCCCCACCTCCCCCCTTACCCTCAGGTAACCGCTATACCTTTGACAGTGTCCATGAGGTTTTGTTTCTTTGTTACTTCCAGTTTTATATTCCACCTATGAGTGAAGTCATATGGTTCTTGTTTATTTCTTCTTCTTCTTTTTTTAAAAAACTATTTTATTGATTTTTGACAGAGAGAAACAGAGACAGAGAGAGACAGAGAGAAGGGAGAGGCCCAGAGCAGTCTCCACAGTTGACAACACTAGTTTTCCATATAGTTTCACTCCACAGGTGGGCGCAGGGCTGCGCAGGGCAGGAACTGGGCCAGGAGACTCCCACATAGGCCCCAGCAAGAACTGAACTGGGGGCACTCCCCAGTTCAGCATGTGGGTTCGCATGGGCCGGGGCCGGGATTTGATCCTTGGTCCCCGAGGCTTCAAAGCGAGCACTTAACCCGCTGAGCCATCCCAGCTTTCCCAAGTTCTTATTTATTTCTGTTTTGCCTATTTTGCTTAGTATGATGATCTCAAGGTCTATCCATGTTGTCATAAATGGCCGTATTTCATCTTTTCTCATAGCTGAGTAGTATTCCATTGTGTAAATATACCACAGCTTCTTTATTCAGTCACTATCAAAGGACACTTTAGCAGTTTCTGTGACTTTTCACCATGAATAGTGCTACAATGAACATTGAGGTACATATATCTTTGCCGACTAAGGTTTTTAAATCTTGGGGGTAGATGCCTAGAATGGGGATTTCTGGGTCGAAATATCCTTAACTTTTTGAGGAACTTCCATACTGTCTTCTATAGTAGTTGTACCAGTTTGCTTTCCCACCAGCAGTGTATGAGAGTTCCTTTTCTAATAGAGGGGCAGGCATAGAAAATCAATCTGTCTGTCTGTCTGTCTGTCTGTCTCTCTTCCTCTTTCTTTAAAAACAGTTCAGTACTGGACACTCAAGTCACCTCTAAAAGTCCCACCAGAGTGCTCACCCTATACTATGCCTTTTATATGTTCTTATTTTTCCCTAATGTGATGTCAAAGTAGCTGTGTACTCTGTGAAGAACAATTTTGACAACTTCCATGATTAAGGGCATTTCATGACTTTTAATTTCCTCTCTGGTATCTCAGCGTTATCAGATAGAACATCCAGTGATGTGTTTTGTACCCCAGAGCTGGCCATAGAAATGTTTCTTTTTAATAAATGATATTAGATGAACCTTCCCACATTCTAGATAATGGCTGTATAACTCTATTAGGAGCACTGTTTATACTCAAATGATGGATTATCTTTCTCTGCATAAAAATGGACTGACAAACAAAATAGGCAAGACCAATCTTATCTCAGGATTCTCATAGTTTCTAGTCATTTGTTTGTCATTTTCCTGAGAAATTTTGAAGTCTTGTACAGTAGATTCACTGTCTAATGTTCATTACATCAGAGTTAGAGAGGTAAGGAATCTATAGCTGGAGGAAGGTAGAAATGAGCTCAGGAGGTAAGTAATGTTCACCCATAAAAAATGAGTGAATCGGTACAGTCACTGGCTCAATAAAATATAGGAAACTCCAGGATATTATCCAATAAGGAGTAAGTGAAGAGACCAGCAAAGACGATTGTGGGCATTTGAACTGAACATGATGGTGGTGGTGGTGATGGAGGGCATGGAGTGGATTGCTATTATAGTATACTATACCTATGTATCTACTATATGTATATTATAATATACATGTTATATATATTATACTTTCCTTACTGCTTTAGCTCTTGGATGGTCAGGAACGTGTCTGTTCTAAAGAAAAGGACAACTGCAGCATAAGCTCCGTAAGGGGCCATGGGGACTTCCCAGAGTGACTGGATGTGATCCAGTGACTGCATTCCATTCTTCCTCCTCCGCACTGAGAGCATCTGAGGATCCGGAAAACATAACTTACTACGGGACTTGACAGAATTCCATTGGAGGAAGCTACTCGTTGACTTAATAATGCTAGAAAATTTGTATCAGACTTAATCAGCTTCCTCCTATTAATCTTTTTAGTTGTCATGATGGCCCACTGAAATGGGTGCTATTATTATTCCCCATGTTATATATGAGGAAACTAACCCAGAGATATTAAACAGTTTGCCTAGTTTACACAGCTATGATTTTTCAGAGCTGGGATTGGAACATAGGAAGTTTGGCTCTGAAGTATATGCTTTAAACTATATCCTGTCTCCAATATACCCTCTGATGCTAATAACACAATGATAATTTTTTTTTTTTGTATTTATAGAGAGTAATTATTTTATCTTCAGTGCATATTTATTTCTATTTTACTTTTGACAGATAGAGAGAGAGACAGAGACAGAGACAGCTAGAGAACCGAACTGTGGGAACTCCCCAGTTCAGCATGTGGGTCCTGCCTGGGCCGGAGCCGGGATTCGATCCTCGGTCCTCGTGGCCTCAAAGCGAGCGCT
>PVKE010017019.1:0-31252 GCA_004027555.1 Craseonycteris thonglongyai
TGGCCCGGGGCCAGGATTTGATCCTTGGTCCCCCCCGGGGCTACAAAGCTTAACCAGCTGAGCCATTCCAGCTTCCCCATTTAAACTAATTTAGATTTCCTTTTATAGACCTAAATTTTCTATAGTGTATGTATATTATTTTTAGAGTAAGAAAAGAACTTACTTTTTATCAGACCTATTGTGTGCTTAGATTTCTAAACACTTGTGGCCAAAAAAAAAAAAATTCATATCTAATAAAATTGATTCACATCTGCATCATTTAAAACAGTGGTGTCCAATGTTTTGGCTTCCCTAGGCCACACTGAAAAGAAGAATTAGTGTAGTAAAATACACTAACACTAAAGATAGCTGATGAGCTAAAAAAAAAAATTGCAAAACAATTTCATAATGTTTTAAGAAAGTTTATGAATTTGTGTTGGGCCACATTCAAAGCCATACTAGGCTGCATGCAGCCTACAGGCCATGGATTGAACAAGTTTGATTTAAATCATTGGCATTTTTGTTCTGAGTTCTCTGACCCCTGTTCTGTTGCCCAAAGTTTACCAGAGATGGGCTGCAGTGAGCCTAGAAATTTACTGGGAAATGGGATAAGCTTGGGCTGCTAGAATCCTTGCTTGTAAACAGCAGCCTCCTTCCTCAACACTTCTTCACACATACCTTCACTCTGAAAAAAGTTTGTAATTGATTGGCGAGATTTCTTTGCCTCAATCCGTGGAATATCATCTTTTAAGTCCAACAAAGTGGTAAATAAATCCTGTCCTGAATAAATATCCTTCTGTTATAAAAAATAAATAAGCACTCCCCAAATTAAAATGCATAGTGTTGACATAGTAACATTTTCAAACAGAGTAAAAACACCTTAAATGTGAAGTACATTCTTGAACTAACGCTTGCTTAGTAATGTCAGAAAGTGGCAGCAGATCCTAGTGGCCAAAGAAAAAAGATCATGGTCTCTAAAGAACAGCTTGTTTTTTAGGCCATTTATGTGTCTAGTCTTTCAACAATAAGAATATGGCAGGTTTGGCTGACATTTTAGTTAATACAATAGGGAAATAAAGGTTATTTAGTAAAAATTGCTCCCAAACTAATATCTTCCTTACTCTCTCCAGATAGTTAAATTCGTTTCTGAATTTTCCTCATTACTTTATTAAAAATAATTTATCACCTGCATTCTCTGTGCAGAGAATAGCTTGTTGGTAAACTGTAATTTGACTCAGAATGAAACCTAATGGCGACAGGCAAGTGTAACTTCCAAAGTAAAATACATTGCTTGTCTCTAGACTTTGCTGGAGCGAAAAACCAAACATTTCCAAAAAAGAATGATGTAAGATCTATGGGTTATAGAGATGAGCACAGCTCTACTGATCATGGCTCCTGCATCTCCATTAGAAGATCTGAGAGGCAATAGTTCATATTCCCATATTCTTCCGTATTGCTTTACATGGTATTAACATTTTAAAATGTAAAGACTTGGGAAATTACATCTCTCATTACTAACTATGCAGTTCTATATCATCAAGTTCATCCCTGCATTGATTTCAGTGCATGTAATGCTGTAAAGTAAAGCTCATAGGTATGATTTTCCTCAAATGGACATGCCAGGTATAGAAAATAATCACTATATTTAGCAAATAAAATTTCTTAAAAAAGTAATTTATAAACTATTCACTGCACTATCTCCAGGATTGAAAACAATGAATTATATATATTAGTCATTAAATAAATATTTGTTAAATGGGTAATGTTCTCTGACCTTCTACAACTACTGCATCACATGGTTTATAGCATGGCATATATATATATATATATATATATATATATATATATATATATATATATATATATATATATATATAATTTTTTTTTCTTTCTTTCTTTTTTTTTAAATATGTAGCCATGTTTATCAGCAGTAGACAGCAGGAACCATTATACTCCTAGAGCCTCGCAATATTTATGGGTACTAAACTAAAGTGGAATGAATTTAAAAGAGGTCCATATTGTGTTCCGTTCATCTATCATCCTCAGTAAGTAATTACACAAAGCACGTGGCTTGATTCCCATTTGATTAAAACCGTGCCTAGAACAATGGAGTTACACTTATTGCTGTGTTGAACTCAGAGAACGCTGCAGTGTTAGGTGTGGCTGCTCTGGGTGCTAGGCAATCTCTCAGCTCAGGCTGGCTGACCCATTGATATGGCTTTGGAGAAGGGCTGGGTTTTGAATGCTATCATTCTTACTAAACATCAGATGATGCCTTTGATCCATTCCTTCCAAAGAGGGAAAAACAGAGAGAGAACAAAATTAAAGCTGTACTTATTGTGGCACCTCACTAACTGAGTCAGACCTTTGTAAACAAGTCAATCATTTGTTACTTCTGTGAAGTAATTTCTGAAAAAATGTTTAAGTTGTTTTGGAAACTATCCCTATCTCTCATAGCAGTGCAAGATTAGGTCAATTTGATTGATTTGGAGAAACTGGAGTCTGGGAAAGAAAGAATGAATCTATTACTCTTTTCATATTAATTCTTTTTGGTTTTTTTTTCCCCCTGTGAAATACTACAGAAATCTTCTTCCCTTTTGATTAGTAGGACAGCAGCTAGTAGGATTTAGAGAAATCTCACTAAGGTGAGTATTTTTTCTTCAAAAACTCATGTACCAGACCAGGCTTTTTCTCCTAGGTTCACTGAACTCTGCTCCCACACCCAATAACAAAAACAATATGAGACAAATTTGAATTATTTGCTATTGTTAAGGAAGGCAGGATACTGAATGCCCTAAGCCTTAATTCCTCATTTGTAAGGTACAGATATCAATAAGAGTGTGTACCTTGCTGGATTCTAATGGAAATTAGATTATGAAAATATATGTATAATGTATAATGAGGATTATCTTTATAATCTCTAATCTTCATTATAAATTGCTTAGCACAGAGCCATAATAGGTACCCATATGTGGTAGCAGCAACTAAAAGCATTTTAACCATTGATAAAATTATAAACATAGAATTGAATCATAGTTATACTCTCATATTGATTCTGTTCACTATCAAGTGAAGATAAAAATACGTATTACAATTTATTATAAAGAAATACACCATATACATATATATATGTGTGTGTGTGTGTGTATGTGTGTGTGTGTGTGTGTGTGTGTGTATGCAATCAACTTATGAATGGCAATTGTTGTGGTTTATGTTTCTACTCTATTTCTGAGCTTGGACTAGTGATATTCCACTGAGAGAAATGAGTTGATTTGGTGACTGGGTGCAAGGAGGGAGTAATTCTTCCTTTCCTCCAGACATCTGGACTGTCCCTTCTCTATACCGACAAAGCATTGCACCTTTACCAGTGCAGGAGCCCCATAAAAAGGAACAGAGTGGTCTTGCCATTACTTTTTTTTTTAAACTTCAGAACTGGAAACATTTAAATGAGTATTTTTTAAGGTGGTCAATTGTTGATGCTGCAGATGTATTTTAAGAAACCAGAAACTACAGTGATGTGCTATATTTATATATCATAGGCACTTAATAAAATCTTACTAAATTAAATTACAATTGAGTTTAAGTGATATGTATTTTAATTAAACAATGCATTTTTGAAATTTATTAATTTTATAGGCTAATCTACTTATTGGCTATTAACTCTTATGAGCCAAGTACTATTTGCATTTTTAGGAACTATGCAAACTGTAGAAAATAACTTGAAAACTACAATATCAGTCCTTAAAATTCTTTACATATTTTAGCTGTATATTACTCTGATCTTTGTGACAGAAGGAAAGACATAAGACTATTATCAAATCAGTGATTCAGACAATGGACACTGTAAAACATATAAGACACTATTCAGAATGCTCACTGTTGCTGTTGAAAATGATTTATGATTGTGATTAATTGTTCTTGAAACTTTGATCAAAATTGATTTGTCCAATTTTCTGGCACTGGCTCTGTATGTCAAATCTCACCTTGGAATTACATAAATCAATTTGGTCTAGACTTCTGTAAAAACTAGAGGGAGAAAGATAGAAGTAATTTCTGAGTTGTCAGTGACTGATGGATGTCCTGATTTTATAGTTTTAGTAAAGAAAAGGTCTTACCGTAGCTGTCATAGGCATCCTCACTTACTCCATGACCGTAGTCATAGTATTCAGGCACACTGCAACAGATTTAGATAGCAATCAATGTTACTGTAATCAGGATGGATAAACCAGAAACTCACATGGAATTTGAAAGCAAGATAGTATCGCAAGAACATCTAGGAATTTTATACAATCCTAAAGTCATAGTAAGAAAAACATAGATTATTGACAAGGAGTGCTATTATTTTCTCATAACACCCCAGTAGTGCTTTATCTCTATCCTCTTATTTATTAATCAGATTTCTCCTAAAATACAAGTATAATACTTAAAAATTTCTCAAGAGTTATAAATGGTCTATTTCCAAGAAAAAATTGCTATATAACATGGCATGCTGGTTAATTGTATATGGCTTTTAATACTGCATCAATTTCATCTTCACTTTCAAACACTGAAATTATATTTGTACTCCTCTTTAGCCCTCCACATACATCCATGCAGTTCTCAAACATATAAGCTATTTTTACTTAAGAGTTTGCAAGATGCTTCCACATTTTACTAACTGAAAGAGGTGGTCTTCCTCCCTCTACTATTCAAGTTACTTAAAGCTTCCCCCACTACAATCATCATCACTTTGTTCTACAGAAGCAGTTTCCCCCTTTATGGCACCATTCCTATTAGCATCCAGGCACCTTCCTTATATATATCCCCCATCCTCAAAAATCCCACCCTCATCCCAAGATCTCTTTCTAGTGACTGTCCCTTTCTCTGCTCCTTTATAGCAAAATTTCTTGAGAAGAGGCTACTATGTTCACTCTTTTTCACTGTCTCCTCTTCCACATACCGGTACTTTTGAAGGCATTCCAGTCAGACTGTTTTCTTCATTAAAACAGCTCTCGTCAATATTCTTGACATTTTCAAATAGTCAAGACTTGGTCCTCATTTTACTCCAGCACTATTTGACACAGTTGATCATTTCCTGCTCTTTCAAACACATCAATTGCTCCTGAGATGTCTTCTCTCTTGGATCTCCTCAGCTCATTCTCTTTCCTTCTACTTCTCTACTGTCACCTCTTTATTTTTACAACCACTTAATCTTAAAGCTCACTGAGCTGTTATTAGAATTTTTCTCTTTTCTATTGATATTCCCTTGGTAATCTTATCTGATCCTATGGCTTTAATACCATCTCTACTTTGATTATTTGCAAATTATATGAGGTCTGACAATTAAGTTCACGAACTCATCCTAGAAAAGTGCTTGCTACATACCTCATTGCTGAATATCATTACAGTCACCTTAGAAGTACTCCCCTTGGGAAGCTATGCACCAAGGCCAGTGCCTAATTCACCTGTCAAAGCAATTTTGGAATTCTTTCTGGAATGGCCATCAGAGCCATGTCACATTACCCTTGATGTCCTGAATGTCATCAAAATGTCTTCCTCTCCATATTTCCTTAATCTTTGGGTAAAGAAAAAAGTCAATGGGGGTCAGATCAGGTGATTAGGGAGGGTGTTCCAATACAGTTATTTGTCTCCTAGCTGCTGTGTGAGCTGGTGCACTGTCGTGATGCAAGAGCCATGAGCTATAAGCTATTGGTGAAAAGTTCAGGTCGGTTTTGTCTTTTTCACGCAGCCTTTTCATCATGAACAATCCCTCTTATATAAAAAAAGGTTAGCAACATTGTTTTGACTCTTGATTTGGACTGACGAATCTTTTTTGTTTGTGGAGAATTGGCTGACTTCCATCGTGCACTTCGAAGCTGTGTTTCAGATTTGTATTGGTATACCCATGTTTCATCACCAATGATAACACGGCCCAGAACATCATCTTGCCTCTCCAAAAGGTCTTGTCAGACTTTGACTTTCCTGTGCTTTTGTTTATCCACGAGCTCCTTTGGGACCCGACCATGTTTGCACACACTTTCATCATGCAGATTTTTTTTTTTTTGCTTGTTTTTGTTTATTCATTTTATTAATTTTTGACAGAGAGACAGAGAGACAGAGAGAGAGAGAGACAGACAGACAGAAGTGAACTGGGGGAGCTCCCAGCTCAGCACATGGTTCCGCACGGACCAGGGCCAGGACTCGACCCTCGGTCCCCGGCGCTACAAAGTGAGCGCTCCACCCACGGAGCCATCCCGGCTTCCCCAAGATTTTTTCCAGGATAAACATGAGTTTAATTTCCTCCTATAACGACCGGTCTCTTCCCAATTACACCCAGCATGAACAGCTCTTTTTAAAAAAATTCCAGATAGTTTTCATTCATGTATGTATCTTTATCAAAATACAAGCAAGACATATTATGCTTTCTGCTCTAAACTTGGAGTTTTCCATATAGTGTAAATTAAAAATATTTCCATATTTTTCTTTAATCCTATAAACAAACTATATTAGATATGGATACCTAAATTTTCATTAAAATGATTCTAGTATGTGTGTGTGTGTATGTGTGTATATATATATATATATATATTTTTTTTTATTTTAAGATTTATTTTATTGTTTTTGACAGTGGGAGAGAGACAGAGAGAGACAGAGAGAGAAGGGGGATGGCCCAGAGCAGTCCCCACAGTTGTATATCATCAGTTTTTGACATAGTTTCATTTCACCTGGGTGAGAGAAGGGCCACACGGGGTGGGGACTGGGCTGGGGCCCTCCTGCATGGGAGGCATGGCCCCACAAGCCAGGGGCCCCCCACATGGGATGCATGCCCTGGGCTTGAGCTGAACCAGGGCCTCCCATGTAAGAAGTTCGCCCAGGAAGGAACCAAACTGGGGGCCTCCCATATGGGAAGCACACCCCAGTTTAGCATATTGGTCCGAAAGGACCAGGGCTGGAATTTGATTCTCAGACCCTGGGGCTGCAATGTAAGTGCTCAACCCACTGAGCCATCCCAGCATCCCCATTTTTATATTTTATATTTTGTGTTTTTATATAATTTCTGGGTTCTTTTTGTGTGTGTACTATTATGGACAATGCTGAAATGAACATCCTTATCTAAACATCTTGAACTTAATGTACTAGTATAATCCTAGCAGGAAATGCTGGGTCGAAATCTTTGTGTATTTTATTTTGATAGACTTAAATTATTCTCAAAGAGGTTCTAACAATGTATCTGCTCATTATGAGAATTCATTTTTCTGTAATCTCTCAAAAATGCTACATGTCAGGGTCTCTCTTAATATCATGTGGTACTTTGTGAGAAATAGAAGTCACTACCTCTGGTGAGGCAATTCTCAGGCATAACACGTGAAACAGTAGCAGGAATTTAGTTCCATCTCTCCCTTGATGTCCTTGTGCAGTGAACACCCTGTACAACTAACTGTACATGATCACAATGTTGTGCATAATTAACTTTAAAAATTTTTTGTAAATCCATTTGTGAAAAAGTGCTATCTTTCAATTATAAATGAAGTGGGGGCATTTGTATTTCTTTTTCTCTGAATTTCATGCAAAGATTTTTCAGTGAAGATTTTTCTATTTCTCTATCAATGTTTTCTTCGCCTGCTTTGGTTCTCATAGTCATTCGATGATTCTGATGCACAATTCGATGAATTTTTGCAATGTTTTTCTTAGATGTGCTAATTACTGGTGACCCTGACCTTTCTTAATTAGCGATGCTTTCCCTCCCTTCAGAAAAATGTTCGTTTGTACACTGCCATTTTCTTCATGGCATTTTTCTCCATAAACTTGCCTAACATGTCCCTCATTTCACTTGAACTCTTGCCAAGTTTAACAAGAAATTTAATGTTTGTTTATTACTCTAATTCAAGCTCTAACATTCTCACAATAGCACACAAAAAACATGCAACAACAATAATGAACACCACTATGTGAGACACTGCCACACATTGACATGAACACAGACAGCTGTGAGATCCTGACATACCAAGTTTATGAAACCTTACAGAGTTAATTTACGGTGATGCCAACATACACACATAGTGCCAAGTTTGCGAACTTAATTGTCAGACTTCTTAAAAACTTAGGGAGAACTGTAAAGGCTTTTTCAAGGAAGCAAAGCCTAAACTAAATCATAATACAGTCTCTACATTTTTCACCTTCACTGGCAGATCCATTTGTAAGACTTCACTGATCATAAACTGTATAACTTCCATAAAGAAACTTCCAATGTAAAAATACCAGTATCTCCATATAAACATCAAGTAGCCCGACTGCCTTAAAGTATTCATGGTAATATTATAAAGGTTAAAGTGTACATTTTTCATCCAAATACTAAAAGCTAATTATTTTAGTTAAATGTGAAGTAACACTACAATTTAGAGAAAGGATTAATTTATTTGAAAGTAATTTAATGTGCCCAAATACCAATAATTGTACAAATGAGAGATCGTCTCTGAATCCACTGTCATGATTAATAGTGTAAGTAGATAGAAGTGAAGTCATAATATTTAATGGGCTCCTATCAATTAATTTCAAATGTTTAGAAACGAAATACTCTGAAGTATTAAAACACATGGATATAAAACACAATTATGATATATCTGGTAATAAGGACAAAGCATAAGAAAGAAAACAGATATATACGGAGCTACTAATTTTGGGTGAATTCATGTACATGAGCACTGCCTGGAAAGTATTCAGCCATGTAACTGTTCTATTTATATTGATAATGGCTGGATTTTTTCCCAAACAGCCCTTGTATGTACTTTAAAATTCTCAATTTTATATTTTTAGAATAAAATCACAGGTATCAATACCTGTGACATAAAAAGGAATTTATATATCAAATAAAAAATTTAAATATAAAAAATGGGGAAGCGGGATGGTTCAGTGGGTTAAGTGCTCACTTTGTAGCACCAGGGACTGAGGATTGAATCCCGGCCCCGGCCCGTGTGGACGCATGTGCTGAACTGGGGAGTGCCCCAGTTCAGTTCTCTCTCTGTCTCTGTATCTCTCGCTCTCTCTCTCTCTCTCTGTGTGTGTCAAAAACAATAAAAATAAATATAAAAAATGTATAGCTTAAATTGTTTAGCAACTGTTATGTGTACATAGTTTATATATTTTATTTTCAATTGAGGAAATTTTTCTATTTAGAAATTAACCATTATTATAAGGGCAACTAGAGAATTAAAACACCTTTGTTATACTAGAAATTACTATTTACATATATGATCATTTTCTTTGTTGAGAATTTATTGTCACTGCATTTATATTTAGTAAATAAAAACATGGTATAAAAATAAACCATAACTAACCCTTAAACTCTTCTCCATAATTTTTATTTTATATATTTCTAGTACAGAAATAGTCAAAATAGATTTGTAAGGAACAAAACTTTCTTCAATATTTTGTTAAAAATTAAAACACTTTGATCACTTTATATGTGTGTACTCAAAAATATTAAATAAAATATGTCCTTTTTAGCACATGTGTTTCAATTGCAGATACTCTTTTTAATCCTCTAATATTAGTGTTTTTTTACAAAGTTGTAACAAGGAAAAAGACCAATGCTCTAGATACTATATTTCTAAAGTATCATTGAAATTCCATTGACATTGCATAAATGTTTAAAACTGTTTTTGAAATTTTATTATTGCATTATTTCTTCCAGCAGTGTTACATAGAACACATTGTATTATATAGCACCTGTGTTTGTGAAAAATATGTTTGTGTCTTCCAAATTTAACTAGTAAACTAAATAAACATTGATAGAATATAGATAGACAGACATATAGATAGATAGATAACTATAACCTACTGAAGTTATTTTTTTGTCCAGTTTATTTTAAGAAAGTCAAAGATGTAAATCTTCCACTGAAATATTCATTATGAGTCAGGACTCATGAAAAAGGAAAAGTCTACAGTTTTCAAGAGTAGATAGTGAGGTCCACATTCTTTGATCCATTTGGAGAAACATCACTATTTCTTCTAAAAATGCTACACAGAACACAGAAAAAACAGTATTTGAACTTATATTCAGAGCTGCTATTTTTATTGAATGTGTCATTTTAGCAAGTCATTTAATAGCTCTGAACTACAGTTTCTTCATCTCTAACATGACAATGATGTCTACCTCATGTCAATGAGATAACCAGTGACAGCCCCATGATAAGTGCCTAGTATACAGCAGGCACTCAATAAATATTATTAATAATAATGAGTGACTATCCAATTAATGAAGGCATAGACATAAATCTCTTTTTCATATTCATAAAGGTTGCAGTGCTGATAGAGATTTCATCTTCTTGAAATATTCTGAAACATGACATAACCATACATGCCCTCTTAAGTTTCAGTTGATGATATTTAATGTTCACAGGATGAAATATAGGCTGATTATTCATGAGGGAAGTGACATGTTTGTTCTGCTCACAGATTAAGGATCAAGACAGATGATTTATATAAGGCATCTAGGGTAGAATTATGATCAGCTTTGCAATGATCTCCTTTACAGAAAATGAATGTTTTGAGAATGCAAACTCATGCCCCAAATGAAATACAAATACATTTAGATGTGCTTTAGTTTTTTGGATTCAACACTTCACATTCATTTCGGCAAATAGTCTCTTTTTATAGAAACTGTATAATATTTTTTTTTCTAATTCAGCTTGTATTTTTTTGCTTACTTTGACCCTTTATTACATAAATGAGGGGTGAGCAATCTTAGAACAAAAACATTAATCTTGTGTTTTACTATGTGGAATTATCATTAGAACATAGTAATTATTTTCTATAAATAAGACCTTCAACTAGATGATTAATTAGGCTTGCTGGTACATGACATTATTAAATGAACTTTCACATGCTTTTGGTACAAATACACAGCAACTATTGAACCCTAGTTTGAAATGGACATAATTTTAATTGTATGCACATATTTATTTGGCTGAATCATAATTCATGATTCGCTTATATAAATCAGTGTGATTTCAGTGCTGTAAACTTAAGCATAATTTCTAATTATTTCAATACTTTAGTAGGCTTTGAGATTGAATTCACTGGTGCAAATTACATTTCCATTATGCATTAATGGAGATTTATATTCTTCTCCATTCAAATCACAAGTATAATCTCACCTGTGTTGTGTAATGCTCCAGAATAACTTGTTACTTATTAAAGAATTATTTGTCATCCACCAGACTTTGGAAATTTAAATAAATCAACTAGAGTCTGGGGAATATATGAATTGGTAACAATGATTCCATTTTGACAAGTCTTTTCTTTATATAAAGAAGCAATACAATATTCATCCAGAAACCCAATTTTTAACTCTAATGCACCACCACTGTGATATACTTTGAAGTGAATGGTAGTTATGTGTTTTAACGTCTTTCTTTTCTCTAATCCTCCAACTGTGAATGGTAGTTCTTTAGTATAGCACACAAGTCCCTTTTCTATCTCTTCTAATGACCTATCCAATCTCCTCCCTATCACTCCCTATTAGTATATTCTCCACCCTGACATGGCAGAGTGTATACTGGGGTCACACACACTTTCATGACCCCATGCCTCTGAGCATGGTTATCCTTCTATCTAGATGGAACTCCCTCTACTTCTTCACCAAGGAAGGTATTTATTATCTTCTTGGAACTAGCTCAATGGTAAGCTTCTTATTGAAGCTTTACTCAACCTTGCCGGCAAACTGTCACTCCTTCCCACTTGTCTTCTGTAATATCTTGCTCACATCTTCATGTAAAACAACTCTCATTATACCAGAACTCTTAAAAAACAATCTGTTGCTTCCTCTAGCACAATGGTTCTCGACATCTAGTGTGTATAACCTTCATAAGAATGCTGTGCTAAAAAGGCAGATTCTTGAGCCCCATTCTTCAGATTCTGAATCAACAGGCCTCAGCAGGGGCCCAGAAATCTGCAACATCATTTGCAGGAGTTTCTGATGTAGAAGTCCAGGGTCATACTCTGTAAAAAACTGCACTAATTTTGAATAAACCAATGTCTGTTCTATGTCTTACTTGTTTTGAATACATAGGTCCAGAACAGTGACTGTCAATGAGTGTTTGTTGAACAAAAGAGTGAGTAATTTTAAAATACTACACAATTTCTTTGTGAATAGCTTTTAAGCTGCTGTAGTGTTCAGCCATGCTGAATACTGATCATGTTAACAACTGTTCTCAGGGAATTGAACTTTGTCCTCGGTAGCCTCTCTCTCTCTCTCTTTTGTAAAGGTAATTCCTAAAGAAATATAAGATATGCTAGGAAGTACAATTAATACGCCAGTTTTAAGAATTAGTATTCCAAAAAACTAGCTCTAAATCAACAATGGAAGGTCTAATCTAAAAGGTGAACTCTCACAGAGATAAATGTACATTTCTGCATTTAGGTTAAAAAAAAAATCAATTGCAAAGATGCAGAATGGTGTTAGAACAGGCTTGACAGCAGTTCATTTAGAAAGAACCCAGGCTTTCAATTGAAAACAAATTTAATAAAACCCAATAATATGACATAGCCACTTAGGAAAATCACATAGTCAGATGATACTTAAGGGCTTTAAAGCAAGAAGCATAAAATGTAGGAATGCCATTTCTTTGTACCAGTTAGCTCTCGTCCAATAATATATCTCAGTGTCACTGTGCCATAACTTAAGATGGGGTTTGAACAACTGGAATGGTTTTAGAAGAGAGCAACTAGAGTTTTGGCAAAACCCCAAATATACCAAAAACAATTGAGGAAAACCATGTCTTTGTGGGCATTCACCCTGGATACTGGCTTGTTACTGGTACAATAATGTTGCTTAAGAATCACAAAACATTAGCATCATTCAACAATAAGTAATTATTTAGGTCATGTGTTTTGATTTGGCTGGAGGTTCACTGATCTAGGCTGGGGTTTCTATTCCATGCTATGAATGGAGCTGGGCTTGGCCCTCATGAGCTTTGGGCTTCCCACATGTTCATTTTGGAACCCAGACTAAGGGTGAAGCAGCTACTTCTTCTCATGGCAACAGAAAGAGAGCAAGTGGGAAACACTTAGTCCTAGTCATGTGTAGGCTTGGAAATGGCATTATTTTACTAGATAAAGAAAGATAAGTGACAGTGAGGAATCGGAAAAACAGACTCTGCTTCTTCTTTTTTTTTTTATGAGAGGGCCTGAAAAATCACAAAACGAAGGGCATGAACACAGAGAGATGAAGATGAAGAATTATAGCCAAGAATGTACTCTATCACACTATGGAAAGATACTGATTCAAGGACATTTTCTTCAGAAAGAAAGGCTGATACATAGAAGAAAGCTAGATGTATTATGTAGCTTCACAAAGCCTATTAGTGATTAATGTATACAAAGGTACACAAATAGAGATTATAGGGAAGAAGTTACTTCATCTTAAGAGTTTCCTGATAAGCTTAAGTGTTAAAAAATGTAGTAATGTATTTGGGAAGCAATATGGTGTTAGTACGAAGAGCCCAGTTTTTGAAATTTGACAGGAATCAGTTCAAAGCTTAGACCTTTTACCTAGTAAGTTATAAAGTCCTGGGTAAGGTAAACATTCTGAGTCCTAGTTTCTGAGGACAAAGCTATCCACCTCATTTCATAATGTTTACAAAGTACCTACTATAGGCACCTGCATACAGCAACTGCTCTGTATTGTGGCTATTATTAGAAATTACCTCCCTCTAGCATTGGTCAGGTTCCCTGCCACCTAGCCCTTTAAACACCTCTTTTGCTTGTTTCACTCATTTTCTATAATGCAGTCTTACTGAATATTACCGTATATACGGTAAGTCTATTATTACTGACACTGGATACCAAGTCCAAAACCTCTGAAACCAAAATTGCTTCTTTTGAGTATCTGAAATCAATAAGCAACAAAACTTTGATCTAAAACGATAGGACACTATTTATAGCTACGTATATCCCGTTGAGTGTAGTTATTCATATATTTCAATATAATAACATTGATATATGTACATGTTTGGTCCAGATGCCACTGAAGGTGATATACAATATATAGTATATGCATTGTACTGTCTTTCTAAAATACAAATAATTCTGAATATAAAACATCTGGTCTATTATTTGACCAATACCTCCTGTTTCCTTTTGAGGGGTATTTCCAATTCTAAACTAATTTGCTGATAGACAAATGACTGACATGCTGATATGTTCTGATTTTAATGAATGGCTAAGCATGTTTCAGTTACTAAAGGGACACTTCCTTAAAGTTCTCTTGGGAGACTCATCATTTCCTTAGTCATCATTCAAATGACTAAGAAAGATGATTTTTCTAACTCTTCTCATTAGAGTCTTATAAAAAACACTTTAATCGTAAATTTGAAATTAAATTTTGACTATTTAGGCAAGTAGTTTAGTTATCATCTAAATTAACCTTAAATTAATAAAATAATTAACAAAGGCAACAAACATATATTGAATAATTTGACAAAACACATAGTTTCTTTTCTAAAACTAACAACAATTATCTTAGATGTCTAAAATAAATATGTCAGATGGGAGCAACAAAATCAGTGTGTATCAAGAGCTGGATTCTCACTTTGTTGAGATAAATTTAAACAATACCAAATCTACTATTTAAGTATGCAGAGGTCTGTAGATGGCATAAAAATACAGCCAACTTGTAGAATAACTGAGAAATATCTCAGATCCAATAACCACCTCTAAATTAAATCTCATCATCGACTATAGTTTGAAACATAAGAGAATTGAATTATAAAATAAGGGTGAGTCACTTTATAGCAAATAGTGCCACTTAAATGAGTAAGACAAGCTGTTATATACTTAATATTATAACTTTTATTAAATTACTGGGTAACTGCAGTACCTTATACTTAAGTTTTCACTAGAAGGGTTTCTGTGGACTCTTAGTATCACATTAAACTTATAGCCTAAAAACTAGTTAATGTAAAATATTTCATTTTTTTTTCTTGCTTAGAAGTGTCCTTTGGTCAGAGAATTTTGAAAAGCATGCAGATAACTCTACATTTTTATTATACTAAATGCATATTCTCTCTGGCATGTTCAGCTACCTAACATAAACCTTTTGAATAGATGACTTAATTTAGACTTTTAGATAGTCTTATTAGTTTTTATGTGTGAGATCTCTGGAGTCAGTAGATGTGATTTTGAATCAAACATTTAATATTTGGAATGAACTTGGGAAAGTCACTTAGTATATATATATATATATATATATATATATATACACACACACACATATATATATATATATACACACTATTTTTTCTTTGCTCTTTTTTTAAAAATTTTTATTCATTTATTTTTATTTTTGACAGAGAGAGAGAGAGAGAGAGAGAGAGAGAGAGAAAACTGAACTGGGGGAGCTCCCAGTTCAGCATATGGTTCCGCACGGGCCGGGGCCAGGATTCAATCCCCGGTCCCCGGCGCTGCAAAGTGAGCACTTAACCCACTGAGCCATCCCGGCTTCCCCTAATATATATTTTTTAAACATTTATTTTATTGTTTGAGAAAAGGTGAAAGAGAATGAGAGAGTGAGAGACAGAGAGAGAGAGAGAGAAAGAGAGAGAGAGAGACAGAGACAGAGAAGAGGGGAAAGTCCAGAGCAGTCTCCGTAGTTTTACATTATTCCTTGTGACATGGTTTCATTCCACACAGGTGGATGCAGGGCTGCTTGAGGTGGGAACCAAACCGGGAGGAGTTCAGCATATGAATTCGCCTGAGGAGCTGAGAAGTTGTGCAAGGAGGTCCAAGAGCCCGTTTGTTCATTGCATATTCTGCCTTTTCTTTGTTTTAGCATATAGATATTTTCTCATTAATAAAACACAAATTCATTTAAAGGTATTACTGTTTTCATAACAATTTCATTTCATATTTATACCTTCAAGTAACAAAAACTAATATGTACAATTAGTAGCTAGGGGTTTGATAAAAATTCTGAATGTTGTACTGAATCTTTTCTATTTGCCTTCCTTTGTCTACTCTTCTCTCCAATCTGCTCAAAACCCTGGTGATGACTAATAGCGACTCATCATCCACTGGGACTCTTGTCCTCTACCTCCTAATGGGTTCAGCCAATGGTAAGAAACTGGGAGAGAGCTGAGGTAGGGTATTAACTCCCTGCAGCTTCTTCCTCATGGGTTGGCTGTGGTTGCTATTATGAATCAACTCCTGCCAGGAGGCCTCTCTGACAGCTTCTTATGTCTCCCTTTTATTCCTAGTTTTGGTGGCAAACACTCTGCCTCAGGGAAATAAGCTCCAGGGGACTACATTGTTCCATGTGGCTTCACTGTACTCTGCCACTGAAAAAGGTCCCTTATTAACCTCTCTTCAAATTGTGCTAATTTAAAAGTATCACTTTTTCCCTACTATGGAGATGCTACTGTGTAGACAGATCAAAACAGGTATTTATCCTAGAAAACTGTGAATTATTGACATATATATATATATATATTCAAGGGAGATATATCTTTGCACACTTAGCATATTTTTTCATTAGTCTACAGAAAAGAGGATTCTCTTCCTAGGTTGTGTGAGTTTCTCACCTGGTGCATGCTTCAAGGAAAGTAATGGCTTCTATTTTTTATATTTTGTTTATTACACCAACCTGGAATTAAAAAAATTTACACTGGAAAATTATAAATTCTTAATAGTTTGCATTCAATTTAAATTGCTGTTAGAATCTAAGACCAGAATTGGTCTTTCAATTTTTACTTGCAATATTACTATCTGCTTCTAAATATTGTTCATGAAAGTTACTCTTTTATACATCTATGATTTGGTTTGGTATAAATTCTTGCTTAAAATTTGGGCATCGAGAAAAACAAACTGGTTGGTAAAACCTTCTGAATTTACATAATTTCAGAAGATTGACCTCTGAAAGTGTTAATGAGCATGAAGAGTACATTAAAAATGGGGTATCAGAACATGAACGGAATTTAATATTTAGTCCAATTAAAGATGTTAATTACAGGATGTAACTTGTCTTCAGCCAAAGACTTCAAGTAATTGAATTACCTTGGAAACTGCAATACCAGTCCTGTAATTTGAAGTGTGCATAATAAATTTGTCAATCTATTTCATTAGTTTTTCCCCTCATAGACACAGAGCAAGAGAAAATGATCGTTGGAGACCAGTACTTAATACGTCATTTAGTTTAGCTGCCTCTTAAGGACTCTTTAGTGAAGTTCCTTTTCTGTTGCTTTTGAAATTTTCCAGAGCTAAAGACAATTTACAAGACAACTGAGGATTAATTAAAATTGTTACAACTTCTGAACTTCAAGTGAACCTTTGTAGGGTTGTTACCTTGTGAACTTCCCTTAGATTTTCTATTGAAGATGATATAATTATTCCATTTAGTCTTGCCAGATTCTATTTTATAATCTCTACAAATTCTATATTCACCTGTGCTGACTAGTAAATTAAAGACAATTTTCTCTGAGCTTAATTTTTTTTAATCTCAGTTCTGCTAAGTCATCAGAATACTTTATTGTTTTATCTTTAAGATTCTAAATCAGTATTTCTTATCTTGACAATGATAATGATAAAATACTATTTATATTGTTTGTAAATGATGGAGAAGTTTTATGCTCATATAGTTAGTTATCTTTAAGCCACCATTTGAAAAAGAAACAATTCTAGATTGATTCTTGTAGAAAATAAACTCTCTCACTTCTAATTCCTAATACTTGTTATTTTATAGTACTGTACTTGTTTTATGTATACCGTACTATAGTTATTTAAACAGATACATAGCTGGCAATGACTCCTCAAATTATTAGTAGTAAATATTAAAATATATTTAAAAATGAAAAAATAAGTATTGTCACTATATGTTTTCTGATATATATAATTATTTAATAAATGCTTACTTAACTGAACCGTTAATCTCACCATCTCCTGGCATAGCTGGATTAATAAAATAATATCAAAGTAGGGACTTAATACATTTTGTGAGACATTTTCTCAGAGTTTATCCATTTGTATTACAAATTGGTATTATATCTAAAAATTCTTCCACACAGAATTTTCTGAAATAATAGTGTTAATTTCATTTATTCATTAGTGCCTTTATTTTTATTTCATTTATTCAGCAAATCTTAATGGAGAACCTGTAATGTACCATACACTATAGTAGCATTGAGGATATATTTTGGCCAAAAGAAATATTTTATAATTATCATAATGAAAATATTTTATAACTATTATAATATAGAATATTAGTATAATTGAAACTAATTTCATGACCTACTTTCTTTATCCTTTTTGGCTGAGCACTATGATATCTTATAAAAACATAAACATTTTGTCAGTAAAAATGACACATATATTTTTAAATATTGTATTCTCTTTGAGGGATGAGGCTCTTATTTTGTATCCTCATACTATAGGTTGGTATATATTAAGCTTCATTCAATCATTCAACAATCATCTAAGCAGCACATACCCTATAAAAGACTCAATGCTTAATAATGTGAAAGATGCGAGGGTAGAGCAGACAAGGATTCTGGGCAAGTAGTAAGGGGGATAAGGAACAGTACAGAAATGATCCCAATGTAAACTAGAGAGAGATAGTGCAATAAAGAAATAAATATACAATGGTATTGAAATTCAGGGCAGAAATAGGTTATTCTCAAATAAAGAATAAAGCGAGTTTTTCCTTAAGACTCTCTGGAAGAGTTAGGTTTTGTGCTAGAACTAGAAGGATGGTAAGAATTTAGTCAGAGAAAACTGAATACATAGAAAAGGGAAAAGAGAGGGTAGTGGAAGCACACAGGAAATAGCATAATATCTTTATTTCTCTAGAATTCACTTTTAGAATATTTAAAGATAAATTTTTCTAATTTCCAATTTTTTTCTTCTTCTTCTTTTTTTTTTTTTTTTTGTCTTTTAGCACCAATTAAGTCCATTTAAATTTAACCAGAAGAAAGATGTAGAAAGTTCTTCACTTTCAGAAAATTAGTCCATGAGGAAGCCAGGGTGGCTCAGTGGGTTAAGCGCTCACTTTGTAGTGCCGGGGACCGGGGATCGAATCCTGGCCCCGGCCCGTGCGGAGCCATGTGCTGAACTGGGAGCTCCCCCAGTTCAGTTCTCTCTATCTCTGCCTCTCTCTCTCTCTCTCTCTCTCTCTCTCTCTCTCTCTCTCTCTCTCTCTCTCGTCAAAAATAAATAAATAAATAAAATATATTTAAAAAGAAAAGAAAATTAGTCCAAAATTTCTACAAGCTAAATGTAACTCTGCAGAGCTGCATCAATAAATTATTTTGTTCTATTCTAGTTGTATTTACAGTATATGGTGATTTTGTTTTCTACTAAATAGCACTTAACACAAGCTATAAAACTTTACCATTACTATTTTTCTGTACTAATATACAATGGTGAACTAGCAATTTAATTGAAAATATTAGAAGTTGTTTTAAATATGTAGCCAAGTTGTGTATATTAATGCTACTCTATGCAGTGTCAGTGATGTGATGCAAATGTTAGATAATTTTTAACTGTGTTGCGTTCCAGTATGCAATTAGGATAATTAAGTTATCACCCACAGTAAAAGCTTTTAGTCCATGATGGATTTTCTATTTAGCTTCCTATAAATTCACCAATTACTCAAAGTTGAAGATAGTAATTTCCATAATGATATCTTATGTGATACTTAGTTTTAAAGGTTTCAGTTCACACTCATCTTTCTCCTAATCACCTACAACAGTATTTTCTTTAAACAGAATTCACCTTCACTCCTTTCCCTATGCGGTCCCTCAGGCCATGAAAAATGAACACTTATGTAATACATGTATATTTCCTCCATCATGACCTAAAGTTGTTTCTTTCCTTGCTACCTTCCCCTTTCCAAATATCACCTAATAACTCATCCAAATTTCTTTGAGTGCCAATATCATTAATCAATAAATGGTCAGCTTTATAATAATTTTGTGACATTGAGTTCTACTGGTTTTTCTTAATCACAAATAGGGAGAATCACTTAACTAACCTCATATGGACTCTGACTTCCCCATGAAATTTGTAACTAAATAAATTTATAAGTAGTTTTTTTGTTTGTTTTACAGAACAAAATCTAAGTGACTGATTTTTCTAAAAATGCATTTTTAATCAATTTCATTAATAACTCCCAAAAAGTAGAAACAACCCAAATGTCCTTTAACTGGTTAATTAAGAAACTGTGTTACATCCTTACAACAAAACACCATACATTAATAAAAAGGAACAAAACACTGATACAAACAATGACATGATTATCAAATGAATTATTATAAATAAAAAAGCCAGACTCAAAAGGCCACATATTGTATTGCTTCTACTTATGTGATATTCTAGAAAAGGAAAAACTCGTGACAAAACACAGGTCATAGTTTCCAAGGCTTGGGTTGAGAAGGTGTCTGGAAGGAGCCATAAGGAAACATTTTAGACTAATTTAAATGCCCTACTTACATCTCAGTTTTGGTGGTGGTTATATGACAGTTTGCATTTGCCATTTCATACAATTGTACCCTCAATAGGCAAAATTTACTGTATATAGATATCACCTAAGTTAAGTCTGATTTTATAATAAAAAAGTAAAAATTCATTGATGTCACAAATTTTGAGTCAATACAAAGAGATATAGTCAACAATCATTTATAGATCCATCAAGTAATGTAAGGAATTCTTGATTCATAAAGGTATTTTATGAGTTTTCTTGTTTTCATGGTACCATTAACACTTCCTTAATATTGTATAACAAATGAAAATTACATTTTATGTAAAAAAGTTACATAGAACAAGTGACTTGTTTTATTGTTGTTTTAATTATAAATTCACTAAAATAATTCCAAAAATAACAATATTTTATTAAATATACATTTGTTAATATGTTGATTGGTTAAGATAATCATTTAGTGTTAGAATAACACACTACTATTTCATTAATTACAACTGCAAGATTACTACTTTTACTTCTCAGAGTCTAGTAAACAACTTAATTCAGAAAAACAGAGAAAACCCCCTACTAAAAACTCCCACATAATGTAACTGATACTCAGATACAAGAAACAAAATAGCAGAATTAGAAATAATCCTGAGAAGGATGTTTTAGACAGCAATTGCCTTACCTTTGTGTTTGCGTGGCATAGCTGTTATCATATGTCTCATAGGTCTGGTCATCATATTCACCTCCATAGCCATCATCATACCCCTGAAGCAGAAAATGATAGGAAGACCTATTAGCAATCAATTTGATTAACTGCGATCTATTTTTCCTGAATTAGATTTTATCTAATGTGACGTTGATTTAGTTTTTATGTTTGGTTAGTTACTCTGCACCAGATTTTGCTAGATTAACAATCCTACATAACTTTGAATAATATGTCATGGGCTAGATATTAATGTTTAATAATTAAACTGAGAGTATCACTGAAGTAGCAATACCTATGCTATGATTTATTTAGAATTTCCACTGACACTAATGTAGATGATTTAAGAAATTCAAAATAAAAACTTTTTTTTTGAAATATCACAGGTAGATAAAAACAATTGTGATAATAAAAATATGAACATATTTCTAAGAACTCCACTAGGAATATCTTTCCTGAATAGTAATCATAATTAAGATTGAAAATATAAAATTCAGGATCCTTAAATTGTATTCAATTTTTTGTAAGAAAGATATAGTCATTATTGCTATTAAAAAACAAGTGTAGGAAGGAAAAAAGGAAAGAAGAAAGGAAGGAGGAATGAAGGAGGGAAGGAAGGAAGAAAAGAGTGAAGAAAGGAAAGAAGAAAGGAAGGAAAAAAAGAAAGAATCAAAATAAAGACTGATTACTTTGTTGTGCATTCTGTTTTTTAAATCTTATAAAATAATATTGGGTGATGAGTTTGATTACCTGACTAAATTGACTCTAACAAAGCTAATGCAGATTTGTCATTGCAAAATGTGCAAGCAAGCTAGCAATTAAATACTATAGTTATCAATCACTCTGTGAATGATTTAGTTTTATTTCCCTTCGTGATCATTGGTTTTACTCTAAACTTTAGCCATTCATCTGGATTATTCCCTACTTCTGAACAAATCTGTAGTTTTTCTGCCTTTGGACCATTCCTGGTGTGTTTCTTTCCTTGGGATATACTTTTATATCCAATTCATAACTTCATTTCAGTCGGCAGGCTTATAAATTTCTCTCTTTGTCTTGTTCAGAAATGTAAACAAAACTGTGTAGATGTGAACATTTCCACATTAATCTTGACAATGACTTCTAAAATAATTTAATCTGAAGACTAATATTTTTCATCAATTTAGGAAAGCTTTAAACATATAATTTCTTTATTATTCTATGTCTGGTCCACTCACTCTTTATATAATACTATTACTATTTATGTATGTGGTTTCCTGATTCTGACTTGAATTTCTTCAATTTTTCATTCATAATTTCCATCTGATTTATATTTTTGCTCTTCAGTATGGGATAGTTTCATCTGTTGAAATGCTACTGGTTTAAAAGCCACTTTATGTCACACAATATTCAGGAAACTTCCTGCTCCTTCCAAGCATATGGCAACTCACTACCCTCTGAATTCTAAAATAGCTAGTTTTGTGTTTTTGTTTTCTCACTGATACTGAGAATGTCTAAACATGTACCGGTACTATATTTTTCTACAATTTACTCTTTTTAGAATTTAAGCTCTTAGAAACCTTTTTTTTTTTTGATACATTGTGGTGCTTAGCATAGTGTATTCCAGAGAATATCTGATAAATAAATATGTATTAAATTAAGTTATTTCACAGGAGACTGTTCTCATCCCATATGGATTGACTCAAATCAATCACCAGTAAAACAGAAATATTTTATATGATGATTATATAGTAGCATTATCTTCATTTTATGAAGGATAGCTTTACCATTTGGCCTATGGAAGACTATACATTTTCTTTCCTCACATTTTTATTTCTTTTATATCTTACACAGAAAATCCACAGAATAGAAAGAAATCCTTGAAATTTTCACTTGCGTTGGCAAGTAAACTGAAAGGGAACCTCAAATATGTATGTCAGAACTTCACTTGTCAGTCATGTGAACAACTTGTTCTGAATGTATAATGGTTTTCACGTACTAAAATAGTATTTCCTCAATTCTGTGTTCTATTCACAATGTAAAGGCTATAGACATACCACACTTTAAGTTAAATCTGCATTTATTAACATTTTGTCCATGCCTTCTTGAGTGTATATAATCATCTTAACAAAAGATCACATCTTGGCTTTTCAGATTTGTCAGCATGTGTAAGTACTCTTACTGTGGCTATTTTCTAGCTATGAACATGATGTCTTTAAAAACAGATTTGGAGAGAGAGAAATAGTAACACATCATTATATATTATTTCCAAAGTACAGATACAATAGTCCTAAATAACTCAGACTACAGACTGTATTAAGTAATTAAACAATAATGACTTTCTAATGTAACTTTAAAAAAATATATAATTTAATTTTAAATTTATATAATTTAATTTTTAATAATGATCATGTCTTAACAACCAATTCACAAAATTCCTGCAAGTAATACAAGGACTCTTGTGAGTCAGTACAAGTCAGCTCTTGCTCCTCACTGTTCCTAGCCTACTAGAGGAGACCAACAGAAGTATAAGCAAATTGAAATACCAATGGAGAGTGTTTCAATAGAGTGTGTGATAGGATAGGTGCTTCGGGAACACTGGAAAGAATACCTAAATCTGTCTGAGGATCTTACGGGAAGGCCTTATGTGAGAAGGTTATTTATACATAAATATATATTTTTTCTAGGTGGGCAAGCACGTAGTGCAAGAGCACTCCAATTTCCAAGAGCATCAGGTGTGAATGTATGAAGTTGTGAACATGAAAGAAAACACTGTTTGGTGAACTGCTAGTAGAACTAAAGCACAGAAAGTGTTAGGAATAGAAGACAGTTGGGTAAAAAATTAGGAAGGAGTCAAGTCTGAAGTGCTTCTGCCTTCATACAATAAGGAGTTTATCTGTATCCTATAGGAAAGGAACCGTGGAAAGGTTTTAAGTAGTGAAATGACCATATATATAGGTCACATTTTGTAAATTCCATTTGACTCTTAAAAAAAGTTTCAAGTATTTTGGGACTAGGTTCCATTTTTCCCCTCTACTTTCTCGAATATATTAATCATAGTTACTATAAAACCCTTGGACGATAACTCCAATATCTGAATCACCTGTGTCTTAACTTTTGCTTTTGGTTTTGTTGATTTGATATTGTTTTTGTTATGCCTTGTAATTTTTAATTAAACTCTCAATATTGTATATGAAAACTTGTGAAGAATTTTGTCTGATGGTATTTTCCACAGGATTAAGTGTTCCCCTGGCAGAAAGTTATAACAGCAGCTGATAACTTTGAAACCATGGAAAAATGATTTTAGGTAATTTGGTAGAAGGAATCTGAAGCTCAAACAGCCTGGCCTTGAGCTACAGCTCTGGAGTCATCAACACATAGTAGACAACTGAAATAACAACCATTGTTCAAAGTGTTTACTGAAAGAGAAGCTTAGGCATCACCATGCTCTACATAAACCCAATACTATAAAAACCACTTCCCCTCTTTAATTGGTCTTTACTCACTAGGAAATTAAAATACAAACATTATTATAATAAATATAATCATGTTTTCTAGAAGAAGACCTCACTCTAAAAAGAAAATCAGCTTTGAATTTACAAAAAAGATGTTATCTCTTGAAAGGAGTGTTGTAAAAATTCCTGTGCCAATGTATTTCCTTAACACAGACCTGTGAGAATCTTTTAGACATGGTTTCCTTTCACACAGGTGGGTGGTGGGCTGCTCAAGGAGGGAACGTGGGAAGCATGCTCCCTTGAGCCAGGGGTTGAACCACGGGTGGGAGGGGTTGGGGGTGGGGGCAAGAACCAAACTGGGGGTCTCTGGCATGGCAAGCATGCCCCAGTTCAGCATATGGGACCGCACCGGCAGGAGCTGGGCGGGATTAGATCCTCAGTCCCCAGGCCTGCAACATGAGCATTCAACATGCTGAGCCATCCCGACTTCCCCAATTTTCTTATTTTTAAAAGTTAATTTGCACGATAAGAAGTGGCCATTTTTGTAGTCTATATATATGTATATATATATATATATACATATATATTTGAATTACAGTTAAGCCTAATACTAATAGAAATGATAAAACTGACATTTTTGTTAGCTAAAGAGAAGCAAAATGTCTTGTAACGCTAGTAAGCTATTGTGTCTTCCAGAAGAAAATCTTCTGAAAGTTTAAATGATATGAAATGTCACCCTGACTCTTTTATATTACCCACACTTTCTTTGAAGATTTTTTAATTCAATGGGCCTTGGTGACAAATTTAGCATTGGGTCATTATTCTCATTTTGGGTTTTTATTTTCTGCAAAAGGTCAGTATGTATTAAAAGAAAATAAAAGGAAGTAATGTGGAATATCTAATACAGTTGAGAGAAAAAGAAAATAAGGTCAAGCATGCAATCAAGAACCATAAAATATTCTAGAATTAAGTAATGTAATTATGAGGATCAAGATTATAAATTTGTCACCAAACACTAAAATACTAAGCACAGAAACAATTTGCAAATGCTGCTCTTTAATGCTATTGAATAAAATTAACAGGTCAAATCAGAACTTGACATTTAACTTTCTTTATGAAGTGTAGTTAATTTTTATAAACATATGTTCCTTTCTTGATGAGTTAAACCATGAAATGCATAGCGTGTCCACTTCATATATAATCTCTTGTTATTACAAAAGCACTTCATTGTAATAATTCAAAGTTTAAAACATATCACAGAGTATTATAAAAACAGAAACTGAAGACAGAATATCAATGTTTTAATAGTCAGTATCTCCTTACGATGTAAATGATCAATGTTTATGACAAGTATCTGCTTGATCATGAATTACTTATACTTCCTTAAGTTTTTTTCTTTAAAGTTTAAAGACACAGTTTTATCATATATTTTCTGTTTGATGTTGTATACCTAAATGAGCTTCTTATAAAATAGAAAGGATTTTAATAATATCTTCCATCTCTTTTTCCCACTGAAAAAATGGCTAGCTATTGGGACTGCTTGCTGGCTTGGATCAGCATGGCAATGGCTACCCTACAATATGTGGCTTTTGTTACTGGTGCAGTAGGTCAGCTCAGTCGTTCACCATGGGAAGTCATTATCTGTTAAAAATCATCCTATAGCATGAGGGTTCTACACAGTCAGTGGGGAATCACTATATCTAACAGTCTTGCTTTGTAATGAGAGAAAACTTCAATTTTCTGAAAGTTTTCTATGGAAATAAAGGAATAAGTCCCGAATAATGAGAAAGGTACTGTATTACATCTTTATCTCCTAAGTAGATTGTAACAGTGAACAACTCCCCTGTATGATTATATACACTCCATGTGAAGGCTGGAAATTGCATACTTCTGAGCTCTAACTCTTTAGAAATTAAAAGTTCTCAAGTAACTACAAGACCATTTCTGAGAGCCAAGCAGATGCATATTCTACACCACAAAATTAATCTTGGGGGAGACTATCTAACTTTTAAAACAGTCCAGTCAAATCAAATAACAAACCTCAGCTGGTACATATGGAGGTTATATACACTAAAAGATGAAATTGATAATATTCTATTCAAATGAACATTTGAACTCATCACAATAATCATATATTGGGATGGTCATTAAGTGAAAGTATGTAAAGTGCTTATACCCACAGTATTTCATTAAATACCTAAATCAACCCTATAAGGGATGTTCTGTATCTATACCCTCATTTTATAAAGTGGGAAACAGAAATAATTTCATGAGGCCATAGTCTGTCAGTAAGTGGTCTGGGAAGAATTCAAATACAGTCTCTGAAACTATCTAGTGCTGCATCTCTAGTTGTTTTATAAAAGATCTAATATCATTAATAGAAAAATATAATTGTCTTGACTATTTTAAAATCACTTTGAGTATATAAGTCTTTTTTATGTTGAAAATATTTTTATTACTTCTGGGAAGCTTTTCTTTTTTTAAATTGTTTCAGGTGTACAAAACAACAGTGATTAGACATTTATGCAACTCACAGAGTAAAAACCCCAACAAATCTACTACCCATCTGAGACTGTACATAGTTATTAACTACTATTCACTATATTCCCTATGCTGTATTTATATCCCATGATGTATATATGTACATATACACACACATTATAATTAATTATATGTATTTAATTATAGCTGTCATTCAATATAATTTTAGTTTCAGCTGTATGGTGTAGTGGTTAGGCATTTATATAATTCATGAAGTGATCTCCCGGGTAAATCTAGTACCCATCTGACACTATATATTTTTTTACAATATTACTGACTATATTTACCATACTGTATTTCTCATCCCTGAGACTATTTGGTAACTACCAATTTGTACTTCTGAATCCTTTCACCTTTTTCACTCAGCTCCCCAACCCTTCTCCCATCCAGCAACCATCAGTTTGTTCTCTGTATCTGTCTACTGCTTTTTGGTTTGTCCATTTATTCTGTTCCTTAGATTCAACAGATAAGTGAGATCATATGGTATATGTCTTTCTCTGTCTGACTTATTTCACTTAGCATAATACCTCTAGGTCCACCCATGTTGTTGCAAATGGTAAGATTTCATTCTTTCTATGACAGTGCAATATCCCATTTTATATATATACCATTATTTCTTTATCCCATTGTCAATTAAAAGGCATTTTGGTTGTTTCCATATTTTGGCTATTGTGAATAATACTGAACATAGGAGTGTATATATCTTTTTGAAATAGTGTTTTATATTTCTTTGAACAATACCCAGGAATGGACTTGGTGGGTCATAAGGTAATTCTACTTTTAATTTTTTGAGGAACCTGCATACTGTATTCCATAGTGGCTGTACCAATTTCCAATCCCACAAACAATGCACAAGGGTTCTCTTCTCTCCACATCCTTGCCAACATGTTATTTACTAATTTATTGATGATGGCTATTCTGATACATGAGAAGTGATATCTCATTGTAGTTTTAATTTACATTTCTCTGATTATTAGAGATGCTGAGCATCTTTTCATGTGTCTAATGGCCATCTGTACATCCTCTTTGGAGAAATGTCTATGAGGGTATTCAGCCCAATTTTTAATTGGGCTGTTTGTTTTGTTTTTTTTTATGTTGAGCTGTATGCATTTTTTATTAATAAATAAAATTTGAAAATTAACCTCATATCAGATGTATCATTGGCAAAAATTTCCTCCTATTCGGTAGGCTGCATTTATGTTTTATTGATAGTTTCCTTTGCTGTGAAAAACTTTTCAGTTTGATGTTGTCTCATTTGTTTTTGTTTTTTTTTTATTATTCTTTTTTGTTTCCCCTGTCCAAGGAGATATATCAGTGCAAATACTACTATGGGTAATATCTGAGAGTTAACTTTACATCTTTTCTTGTAGGAGTTTTATGGTTTCAAGTCCTAGATTTAAGTCTTTAATTCATTTTGAGTTGATTCTTGTATATGGCATAAGATGGTCCATTTTATTTATTTTTTAATGTATCTCTCTAGTTTTTTCCCCCACCATTTACTGAAGAGACTGTCTTTACCCCAAATATATATTCTTGCTTTGTCATAGATTAAATGACCAGATAGGCATGGATTTATTTCTGAGCTCTCTATTCTGTCCCATTATCTATCTGTTTGTTTTTATGCTAATACAATGCTGTTTTGATTACTATGGCCTTGCAGTATAATTTGATATTAGAAGGCACGATTACCTCCTGTTTGTTCTTCTTTCTCAGGATTTCAGTGGCTATTTGGGGTCTTTTATGGATCCATATACATTTTTTGTTGTTCTCGTTCTGTTAAAAGGTCATTGTTTTTTTTGTTAGAAATTGAATTGAATGTATAGATTGCTTTGGGTTGTATGGACATTTTAACTATATTAATTCTTCCTATCTAAGAGCATTGTATGATTCCATTTATTTGTATTATCTTTAATTTCTCTCCTCAATGTCTTAAACTTTCTGAATACAAGTCTTTTGCTTCCTTGGTTAACTTTTTTTTTAGGTATTTTATCTCTCTATCTATTTACCTATCTATTTATTTTTAATGCAATTATAAATGAGATTGTCTTCTTAACTTCTTTTCCCGATAGTTTGTTATGGGTTTTAAAAATGGTATGGGGGCTGGGATGCTTCCCTCTACATGGGGAGGTCTCCTCCACCAAGGCATCTCACCCAGAATTCAACTACTACATGTGGATTTGGGGTCAGCCTGTTTCATGTCTCTGCCCCTCCTACCAGTCCCAATGTGGCCTCTTCTTTATATTCTTAGTTATAGAAGTTCTGTTCACTAGTCTTCAGACGATTCTTGAGGTTGATTGCTCTATATAATTTTGTTGTAATTTGATGTGATCCTGGGAGGCCGCAGGCATAGCATTTACCTAACTGATCATCTTGGACCTTCCTCTATAAGATTTTTATTTTTCAATTAAGCTGTGACCTCTCTGAGACTTTTTTTTTTTAGCTTTATTTTACTGTTTGAGAGAAAGTGTGAGAAAGAGAGAAAGAGAGAGAGAGAGAGAGAGAGAGAGAGAGAGAGAGAGAGAGAGAGACAGAATGGGGGAAGGCCCAGTGCGATCTCCATAGTTATATATCATTAGTTGTGACATAGTTTTATTCCACGCAGGTAGCTGTGGGGCTGTGTGGAGCAAGAACTGAGCTGGGAGAGTGGGGCATGCATGGGAGGTGAGAACCCTCCTTGTCAAGACATCCTGGACATCAGTTAGCAGTTGTGTTGCAGTTCAGCAAATGGGTTTGCACAGGCCAGGGCCAGAATTTGATCCCTGGACCTCGCGATTGCAAAGCAAGTGCCCAACCTGCAAAACGATCTCAGGTTCATCCTATCCCCATAAGTTTTTAATAAAAACAGTTTGAGATTTTAGCTGTCAAAAGAGATATGGAGAAGTAATTTAAAAACTGACTCAATATTTTCGGTGAGTAATTTATTATTATATATTTTTCAAAAGTAGTGTTCTGTTTTTTTAAGATTTACTTTATTGGTTTTGACAGATACAGAGAGAGACAAAAGGAAGTGGGAGGGCCCAGAGCAGTCTCCGTAGTTGTATGTCACCAGTTTTTTTCCAACATGGTTTCTTTCTACACAGGTGGGCAGGGGCCGCGTAGGATGGAAACTGGGCTGGGGGCCTGCTGCATGGAAGGCATGCCTCCTATGAGCCAGGGGCCAAACTGGAGGGTGAGAACTGAATTGGGGGAACTCCCCCATGGGAATCACACCCTATTTCAGCATATGGGTTCACATGGGCCAGGGCCAGGATTCAATTTTTGGTCCCCAGGGCTAAAAAGCAAGCCCTTTACTTGGTGAGCCATCCCAGCTTCCCCAGTGTTCTATTTTTAAATGCCAAGAACTCTGCAGGGTCTGACATTTTAATATACTTATAAATTAACAAGTTAGTTTGTTACTGTTTTATGGATGCAGGCAGAAAATGAGACTTTTGGGTCAGAAACAAGGGACTTCAGAGAAAACAATGGCCAGAGCTTCATATTGGTTTGCTCTAGTTCCCCACACGTCCCACATCCCACAAAGGCAGTGCAGGTGGGGCCAAGTTGGATGTCTCTGCTCTCATTGAGGAGAACTATGGTATAGGAACAGAAAGCTTTGGGAATCAGTGTAAAAAAAAAGCAAACCTACTCCTTGTCTGGGACAGATGTTACCTCATCTCAGTATTTCTTGCTGAAAGCACAGTCCTGAGAAATAGTGGAGGTAAAGAGTAGTCAGGGCCTTATATCATTGGCACATTTAGTCAGAGTGCAGGGTCACTCAGGGTCCACGGCAGATCTCTTCTGCCAACAAGAGATAAGCAAAACACATGAAATCCAGAAGTTCTTTAATAAGGTGACCAACTTTTTCCAATGAAAAGGAGGACAGCTGATTCTGGGTGGTGAGCACATAATGCGAAGCATAGGTGATGTGATATGAACTTGTACATCCGGAAACTATCTAATTGTTACCAATCAATGTCACCCCAATAAATTTTTTTTTTATATCTTTTTATATTTATAGAGAGTAATTATTTTATCTTCAGTGCATATTTATTTTTATTTTACTTTTGACAGATAGAGAGAGAGACAGAGACAGAGACAGCTAGAGAACCGAACTGTGGGAACTCCCCAGTTCAGCATGTGGGTCCGCCTGGGCCGGAGCCGGGATTCGATCCTCGGTCCTCGGGG